>CABHPR010154165.1:36847-48966 GCA_902168415.1 Peromyscus melanophrys
TGTACATCATATTACAGAAAGAAAGAAAGAAAGAAAGAAAGAAAGAAAGAAAGAAAGAAAGAAAGAAAGGAAGGAAGGAAGGAAGGAAGAGAGAGAGAGGAAGAGAGAGAGAGGAAGAAAAGAAAGAAAGAAGGAAAGAAAGAAAGAAAGAAAGAAAGAAAGAAAGAAAGAAAGAAAGAAAGAAAGAAAGAAGGAAAGAAAGAAAGGAGGGAAGGAGGGAAAAAATGAAGGAAGAAAGAAAGAAAGAGTAACATTCCTTGCCAGCAGTCTATTGTGGACACAGCAGTGTAAATGTCCTTCTAAAGTATCAGGATGTCAGTTTCTGTAGAAACACCTTTTTTTTTTTTAACTTGGGTTTTAGATAGTCCAGGTTGGCCTCTGATGTACTGTCATTAGAGCCAAAGATTACCTTGAAAGTCTTATCTTCACCAATCACAATTCAGGCATTGGATTCTTTAATTCCCTCTAGAGACATCTCTGCAAAATGAGTGCTATGAATAAGATAAACACTCTTATCTTCCATAAGATGTCCTATGTTTTTTCAGAAGAACCTAAAATGCATGATCAGGATTTATCATGGAGGCAATGTAAACTCCAAACTGAGGAACTCATGGAAATGGAGACATATGACATGATTAAAAATACTAGGAAAGGTGTGGTGCATAACTCTTGCTCTGTGAAGACTGACTACCTCCTGGTAGGGATAAAAATACTAGGAAAGGTGTGGTGCATAACTCTTGCTCTGTGAAGACTGACTACCTCCTGGTAGGGATGCTTCCCTGGTAGCCTCTGGTAACTTTCCTTTACACTGACTCAATCCCATGCACTGAGCTGAGCCAGCTCAACAGTAGACGTGTTCCCATCACCATGCTCTTTATTCACCTACATTTACAAGTTGAACAATTATCCTTCCTCCGACATATACCCCATATAATGTGAACATATTTGATACAGTCAGAAGTCATTTTTCCTGATCATAGAGCATCAATTCTTAAGATGATTAGAGAGTCATCATTTAACTGACCATGATATCATTTTGATGTTTAACACAGAGTACTGGCTTTTCTTGTTGTTTATGGATGTGATGATGATGATGATGATAAGTAGTCCAGTAGATATACTTAATTCCTTCTATGCAAGGCCTAGTAATTTTAGAAATAATACCATTTTTGGTGATTATTAAAAACCTGGTGGATTAGATTAATTAGTACATAGAGGATATATTATTGTCCCTTAAAATGTAGAGGCTAGCTTGTTAGATCTTTTTTGTCTGGTGATGTTATTTTTCCCAAGTTATCAAGATTATTTTCTGTGTGTGCTATTTCTGGCTATAAGAAAGGGATCAGAGTGTCTACAATGAGTAGCTTGAGACATGTGGTATTTTGTTTACTCCATAAATCACACATTTTTCAGAAAGAACTGGTTTTATACATTGAGGAACACATACTCAGATATTTGGAGGAAGTTACAAAAACTGTATTGTTCATAAGGAGCCTTTAAAATATAAATTATTTTTTAGTGTGAAAATGTATGTATATGCTTGTACATGAGACACACACACACACACACACACACACACACACCCATACACACACCCATACACACACACACACACACACACACACACACACACACACGTGCACTCTATGGCAGCTTCTTAGTATGTGCATGGAGATCAGAAGACGCATCACTGGGTCAGATTTTTCTCCTTACACCATGTAGATTCCAGGGAACCAACTCAGGTTATCAGACCTGGCAGCAGGTACCTTTTATCCACTGAGCCACCAAGTCTGTTCTGCAAGAGGTCTCTAACAAAATAACTTCTCATCATCTGAACCTTCTACCAGTAACCAAATAAGAAATGCTGCTTCATTGTCTGTGTGTTTATATAAAGCAATGTTCACATCGCTAAGAGTCTATAGTCAATCTCATAATAAGAAACAGGATGAAATTGGAGAAGCAATGGATTTGAAGCAAAGTATTTCAGACAGAAAAACTGATAATATAGATATTAATTTTAACATAAATGTACAGGTTTCTTTTTTTGCTTTTGTTTTTGTTTTTCAAGACAGGGTTTCTCTGTGAAGTTTTGGTGCCTGTCCTGGATCTCACTTTGTAGGCCAGGCTGGGCTTGAACTCACAGAGATCCACCTGTCTCTGCCTCCCTAGTGCTGGGATTTAAGGCATGCGCCACCACCACCTGGCATATATGTACATTTTAATTTCAGCAATGAGCTATAGATTTATTCAAAATTACTTTCTGTAGGTTTTGGGTTTTATCAATATCTTATTCCTGGCCTTTACCTTGCTCAAAGCACAATTCATATCTTATATAATTAACAATAAAACACAGAGATCTGAGAAAGTGAGCTGTGATGCGCCATTACGCACTGGGAAGCACTCAGCATTTCCTCATATATGAAAGTTTTCTCCTGCTACACAAGGACACCTTGGTCAGGTCACCTCAGCAGCAGTAATGAAGTGCCTATAGAAAGCTTCACTTTTGATTTGACACCTGAAGACACTTCAGCTTAAAAAAAAATGCCTACATTTGCTGGTGCAAGTTATCACAGCAGTATTATCCTTGGTATTTTTCTGTAATATTAACATCATTTTGTGAAATTATTTTTCTCCTTGGGAAAAAAATGTAATGTTTTTATTAGGAAAGAAAAATCCACTTTTAACTTGAAACTTTTCTTAGTCTTTTATTCCCAGAGGTCTATGGGGAAAGTTCTGCTCCTTAGAATTCTAAGGTATAATAGAGTTTGCTGGAAACTCAACAAATAAAAATGAAAGCTGGGGAAAGGCCCAGGAACTCAGGGGCCTCTATGCTTCTGCAGTCCTTTAAAATAATTGTGAAATTAGTCATTAATATTTTTGAAAATTAAGTAACTGTCTCTGGTATGTTTAGAAACAATGGGAAAATGCCTTTGAGTATCGTGTAGTATAGGATGAAACACAGTGTGTCAGATGAAAAAAAATTAAAGCAAAGCATGTATTTTATTTTGAGATTTTCTATACAAGTTTCAGATTGTTTACATAAACAACAACAAAATAATGTATATAAAGAAGTGAAAAGTGGTGTGGTAAAGTGAAAGCTAGACCAGGGAATATTTACAAAGTTTATCTGGACAAGAAATAAATTTCTGGAACTAGGCAACTTTCCAAACTGAAGCTGGGTTTGGAATATCCTTCTCATCAACATACAAATTATCTTTGTAATAGACAAAAATGAATGACTGGCAGAAAAATATGATAGGATGCAGTTGGCATATACTTAATATAGTCATATTTGGTGGCTGTTTTCCCCCAGTTGGCTAGAAGTTGAGCTTCTATGATTGGGTGAGACTAAGTTACTCAGTTGCAAGAGCATGCTCTGATTTTAGGATACAATGTGTTTGTACATCAAGCCTGTACCAGCTCACTATGTACAGAACTTCTTTGAGATGAAGCTTCTTATCATTCCAACATCAAGTTGTTTCAGCACAATTTATCCTGATTCACCAGATGCATTAGCAAACAGAAAATGTCCAACCAATCTTGTAATCCTGTAAGAATCTGCTAGCATTTCCCTAACAATCACAGTGATAATTTGAGGTAATGCACCGTATGAGACAGAACATGTACCCTCTGTCTTTTTGAATCCGGGTCACCTCCTTTAGTATTGTGTTTTCCAGATAAATATATTTTTCTGCAAATTTCATTTTTTTCAGAGCTTAATAAAATTCCATTGTATACATATGATACTAGTGACAGTCTTGTTATAGAGTCTCTGAGAGCTGATGGAATCATGCAGATTCCATCAAGGGAAAACTCCACATTACAAGAGATTGAACAAATTTGTTAATATAAAACAACACGGAGTGACACTTCAAGAATCGCTTCTCAACTGCAAATGCATTGCTCTAAGTTTGGTAATCATTTAAAAAGTAAATTCAACTTTCCTTAATTTAACACAAGAGGCTATCCAATATAATATGGAAGGGTGAATTCTTGCTGCAGTTTTTGATACAAGTAGATTGACATTTGCTTATTATTTATTCACTATTTAGTTATTTGTATACTTACCGTGTAACTTCATGGAGTCTTACTAAGAAATGTTTTCTGTTCCCAATTAATTCATTTTTATTTTAAAAAATAGCCCACAAAATATTAGATGTCATGGTGGCATTTTCAAATAAAATATATTTAAGCAGATTCTCTTTCCCCTCATATCCTTCATCCTTTGCTACCCTCATCCCCAATTATAATCACTACCAACTTTCTTTTACTCTTCCATGTCTCATTTGACTTTTTTCCTGACTCTTACTTTGTATCCTTTTTCATCATCTGTTTTTACCCTCTCTTTGTCTCTTTCAACTTTGCATACATATAAGTGAGTGTGTGTGTGTGTGTGTGTGTGTGTGTGTGTGTGTGTGTGTGTTTGTACATCATGGACTTCAGACTTGAATTTGCCTATGAGTAACACCATATGGTCTTCATCTTTCTAACTTTGGGTCACCACACTTAATATTGGACTTTCCGGATCCATCCATTTTTCCTGCAAATATAATTTTCCTTACATCTAATTAAAATCTATGGTGTGTATACTTCAAATTTTCCATATCCATTTATCTGTTGATGGACATCAGGGCTGGCTCCACTGCTCTACTATTGTAAACCGAGCAGCGATAAACGTGGGTGTGTAACTATCTCTGTTGTAGGATATGGATTCCTTTGGGTATGTACAAACAAATGACACAGCTAGGTTACATGGTACCATCTTCTGAGAAACGTCTACACCAACCTCCACAATGACTGTGCTAGTTTGTACTTATACCAGCAGTGAATAAGCATTCCTCTTTCCCACACCATCATCAGAATTTGTAAACAAACCTCAAAGATGGTCATTCTGATTGAGATGAGGTAGTATTTCATAGTTTAGTTTTCATTTCCCTGATGGCTAGGAATGTTAAAAACTCTTAAAAATACTGTCTGGCCCATTTGGGATAACTACTCATTTCTTTTGCCTATGGTTGATTGGCAATTTTGGGTTTTTTTTTTTTTTTGGTGTTTAATGTTTTGTAAATCTTTATAAATTCTGGCCATGAGCTCCCTGCCTGAGGTTAATCTGGTAAAGAGTTTCTCTCATTCTGTGCGCTGTTTGCTCTGCTGATAATTTATTTTGCCATGCATAAAAATATTAATTTCACATTGTCCCAATTGTTAAACCTTGGGGCTGATTCCTGTGCTCCTGGGGTTCTTTTCAGAAAGTCCCTGCCTGTATCTCTGTCTTGAAGTACATTCTCTGTTTTGCTCTCATGGTTTGATCATTTCCAGTTTTAAATCCAAGTCTTTGATCCATGTCCTTGATCCAAAGTTGATTTTTATGCACAATGAAAGATGAAGATCTAATCTCTTTCTTCTGTGGATGGATATCCCGTTGTGACAGCACCATTTGCTGAACAGGCTATCATGTTCCTACTGTTTGTGTAGACATCTTTGTCAAAAAACAAGCCATAGCATTGTCGGTTTATTTCTTGGCCCTCTGTTCTGTATCATTGTTGTGGTGACATCATGCCATACACTATCTATACCGCCTATTGTAGACCATGTTGTCATGTCCTAAACTATACTTATTATTAAAACTTTTCTGAGAAAATTATACACTGTTTTCTACAAAAATCTTTCATTCATACCAACAGCAGCTATATGTTCTTTTTCCTTCACATCTTCACCAGGTGACATCGATTGAGAACAAATTCACACAAATTTCTGCCCATTTCAGTCAAACATTGATGCTAATGATGGTGATCTGCAATGGAATTATTGTTTTAGTTTCTACATTGTCTGTTTGCACCTTCTTGTCAGATGCATACATTCAGATATTTTCATTTATGTTGTAGTTTGTCTCTTCAATTCCTTATTGTTTCCGCTGCAGGAGATTTTGTGTTTGATATAATTTTATTTATCTATTTTTGTTTTTATTAGCCATCATACACCCAAATCTTTGTTCACAGTTATGCCCTGGAGTATTTATCTCTTGTTAAGTTTTCCTCTTGTGATTTTATTGTTTGCTTCTCACATTTCAGTTATTTAGCTCTATTGACTTGATTTGGAGACATAATGAAAGAAGGGACCTGTCCATATCCTTGCATGTAATTACCCAATTTCTCAGCAATGCTTATTGAAGACACTATTTGCCCTTTGAAGTGTGTTCTCAGCAAGCTGCTCAAAACCCCACTAGATGTGGAGATAGTGCCTTATTTCTAAGCTCTCTGTTCTGGATCATTGGTCTGAATGTTTTTAAGCCAGTACTGTGCTGTTTTGCAGTATATTTGAAGTTATACGGTGTGGCATATCCTTTGTTGTTCTTTTTAATCTTACTTTTAAAAAATGGTTCCATATGAATTTCAGAAATACTTTTCTCTATTTCTGTTATCAGTACTTGGTTATCAGAAAATGTTATCAGTACTTTGTTAGGGATTGGGTTTAATCCATAAAATATTATAGCAGCATGGATATATTAAAATATTAATATAATCTGTGAATTTTCAGTACCTTTCCACTTGGATTCCCTTCAATTTATTTCATCTGTTAATGGTTTTCAGCGTATAAACCATTTATTGATTAAATGTTTTCCTAAGTATCTTTATTTTCTGTAATTAAGAGACTCAAAGGTGATTTCTTAATTTTCTATCCAATTTACTAGCATTTCGTGTAATTTGTATCCTGTAACTTATGAGAATTTATTTCTCTTTATAACTGAATTATGTATTCAGTTTATTTCAGTATTCTCTATTTTTCTTAATTAGTACAATAAAGGTTTGTAATTTCTGTGTGTCTTTCCAAAACCCAAACCCTTCATTTTGTTGTTTAGTATCAGTATTCTGTTTTGTGTGTGTCCTCTCTGATCTTTATTATTCATTTCTGTCTACTAGTTTTGGGATTTGATGGTTCTTGATTTTCGTGGTCATTGAGATAAAACATTGGCGTGATTTTCTGAGATCTTCTTTTGTGGTGTGGACATTTACTAGTACAAACTTTCTTACCAACACTGTTTTAAAGCATTCTCTCTAAAACAGTTTGAGAAAAAAAAAGATTATTTCTACAAACTTAATCTCACTCTCTAGGATGTCTCATTCTGTGAAAGTGATCCCCATAGACTTGAGAACATGTCAATAACAGATACTGAGCTATTCTTGAAATTATACCACTTGGAACATTCTTAGAAAAAGCTAACCAGTGACCATGCTACAGAAATATGTATTAATTGTCTCTGTACATAAAGCTGTTCAATCATTCACACATTTTATAGGTATTTAAAAGTGAATTTTCAGATGTTGACACACAAAACAAAGTCTATCATTTTAGAACATGATAAAGACACAATAGAAACAAAACTATAAGCCAATTCCCTTTAATGAATGGGTGTGGGTGCAAAAATTGATAAAATAATGGAAATTTTAATTCAAAAGAAGTCAAAAATATCCTTTTCCGTGCTGAAGTTGCTTTTATCCCAGGGATTCAAGGATAATTCAATGTTCTGAAATAAATACTTGTAATATAATAAATAAACAGATACAACAAAAATCATATGATCATATCAATACACACAAAAGCAGGCCTTTGAAAACTTCAACATGTCCTTAAAATAAAACATACTTGTAGCTAGAGTTTTCCTGCCTGGCCCACAGTCAGGACAAATCTCTCTCACCTGCCAGTCCCACAGCTGCTCAGACCCAACCAAGTAAACACAGAGAGACTTATATTGCTTATAAACTGTATGGCCGTGGAAGGCTTCTTGCTAACTGTCCTTATATCTTAAATTAATCCATTTCTATAAATCTATACCTTGCCATGTGGCTCGTGGCTTACCGGCATCTTTACATGCTGCTTGTCCTGGCGGCGGCTGGCTGTGTCTCCTTCCCCCTTCCTGTTCTTTTCTCCTCTCTGTTAGTCCCACCTATACTTCCTGCCTAGTCACTGGCCAATCAGTGATTTATTTATTGACCAATCAGAACAACACATTTGCCATACAGAACATCCCACAACACATACTAAAGAAATTAAGCCTAGAATAAATATACTTCAAAATAAGAAAGGCTGTACACAGTAAGTCTGTATCCAACATTCTACTAGCAGAGGAAAACTACAAAAACCTACAAAAAGACATGGATGTTCATTCTCTCCAGTTTTTAAACTAGACCTTGAAGCATCTCTGATAGTAATAATCCAAGAATAAGAAATTAAATAAATAAAAATAATAACCAGAGAAGGAAAACTATCACCATTTGCAGATGGTGTGGTTCTGTATGTAAGTGACCACACAAACTCTACCAGGAAACTCTAGGACCCATGGAATGCTTTGAAAAACTATCCAAACACAGAATGAGCCTATAAAAATTGGTAGCCTTTCTATGTACCAAAAATGAACATGATTAGAAAGAAATCAGAAGGACAATCATAGTCATGGTAATTTAGATATTGCCATGGAATAAAATCAACTGAGGGAGCAAAAGCTCTCTAGTAAAAGCCTGAAAAAAAATTGAAAGATAATCTCAAAGATAGAAAGCCTTCCCATGTGCATGGGGCACCAGAATTCATTTTGTGAAAATGGCTGTAACTGAAAGCAATATACAGATCTGACGCAATTGCCATCAAAATTACAATGATATTCTTCACAGAAATAGGAAAGAATACTAAAATTTACATGGAAGCCCAAAAAACTCCGAGGAGCAAAGGCAATCGTGAGTATAAGAAAGAATCTTAGGAGTATCACCACACCTCATTTCAAGTTGTATTACAGACCCAGTAACAAGAACAGAATGGTTCTGCCACTAAACTAGGCACATCAATCAATGGAATAGAATAGAGGACCCAGAAAGAAACTCCAAGAGTTTCTTGACTTTGACAAAGAGCTGCTTGACTTTGACAAACAAACAAACAAAAACAAAAAACATCATACACTGGAGAAAAGACAGCCTCTTCAACAAATGGTGTCAGAAAACTGGATATGCACAGATAGAAAATTAAAACCAAATTCCTATTTTTCATTTTGTGATAAAATTAACTCAAAATGCATCAACAACTTCAATGTTAGGTATGAAATTCTGATACTATTGGAGAAAAAACTTAGTGAAAAATTCAAGATACAGTCAAGGACTTTCTAAAGGGACTGTGTTAGTATAGGAAACAAAACCAAGTATTGGCATGTAGAGTTGCATGAAATATAAAAGCTTCTGCAAAATAAAGAAAACAACTGTGTGGAAGTATAGCCTGTAGAATGAGACAAAACCCTTTGTAGTTGCACATCTGACAGAGGTTTAATGTGTAAAATAGATAAAGAACCTCTGCATATAAATACAACACTCCAAACAATCCCAATAATATATGACTAGTGAGTAAAATGCTATGAAGGGGGAAATGGGAACACAGAAGGGGATCTTTAACTCCTGTTAAGGCATTAATAAATACATAGAGAAGAGAAGGGAAGGAGGATAGAAAGGTAACACGGTGTTTGAAAAAGCTATAAGGAATCATATAATGTTTTATTTATCTAAAATTACATATAATACATGTAAGTATATATTTATACACATGCATATGCAGTTTAAATAAAGTTATTCCATTGGGCCCCTAACAAATTCCATAGGCTATCTAACAAAAGCCCCAGTACTAAGCATGAGAAACCCCTTTTTTTTGAGCTGTTTGTAGGGGGAGTCCAAAATGCTCCCAAAATATATAGGCTATGACCTTTGCCATCTATTGCCCCCCTCCCCGAAGAGGTCTGCATTGCTTAAGGCACTATGAGCTTCAGACACAGGACTTAGGATGTGATCTGGATCTGCTCTGAAAGCCTCCTCCCCAAAGACTAGCTTTCATAGTGTCAAGAGGTGCTATGCAATCTTCCAAGGGGAGGAAATAAGCAATAGTCCAACCTGACTGTATCACCTATGATCTACAACAAAGACCAGTAAGGTAAGATGTTCCGAATAGTTCAATGGTGGCACACTTAAGTTTGCAGTAAGCAGTAACTGTCTCATTGGACTTAAGGTCCTGTATTAGTTTATTTTTTATTACTGTGATAAAACACAATAGCTAAAGAAATTTATAAAAGACAGGGTTTATTTGGAGCTTATGGTTCCAGAAGGATAAGTCTATCACTGTCATGAGGGGAACATGGCAGCAGGCAGGCAGGCATGGTACTAGACAGGAAGCAGTGAGAACTAAATCAAAATGGCATGAGTTTTTTGAAATCTCAAAGCCTACCTAGCCCCAGTGACATACTTTCTCCAGCAGGGCCACATCTCCTACCCCTCCCAAGCAGTCATCAACTGGGGACCAAGTATTCAAATGTTCAAGACTAAAGGGGAGAGGACCTCACTCAAACCACACCAAGTCCACTCAACAGGATGGAAATCATGTCTGGTGCTGAAACCCTAGGGAACTATGTGGTGGTATTGTGTTCCCTGAAATATTGTGCACTCTAATAAACTTATCTGGGGTCAGAGCCACAATATTAAACATAGAGGTTAGGCAGTGGTAGCACACACCTTTAATCCTAGCATTCCAGAGGCAGAGATCTACCTGGATCTTTGTGTGTTCAAGGATATAGCCAAGCATGGTGACTCATGTCTTTAATCCCAGAAAGTGAGCCTTTAATCCCAGGGAGTGATGGTAGAAGGCAGAAATATATATAAGACATGAAGAAACTAGAAGTATTTGGCTGGTTAAGCTTTCAGACTTTTGAGCAGCAGTTCAGCTGAGATCCATTTGTATGAGGACTCAGAAGCTTCCAGGCTGAGGAAACAGGATCAGCTGAGGAACTGGTGAGGTGAGGTGGCTGTGGCTTATTCTGCTTCTCTGATCTTCCAGCGGTCACCCCAATATCGGGTTCTGGGTTTGTTTATATTAAGACATTTTAAGATTCATGCTACAGAACTATATGTGGCTAGTGAAATCATGGCTCTTAGAGCAGAACCTACTACCACTACTTTATTAAACTAGCATTATTCTAAACTGAGTTAGAAATACTTGTTCTATGCTCATAGCTAAATGTGGTTCTCCTCATCAAAGAAACTTTTCTTTGCAAAAGAATGTGAAGGGAACATTATAGAAAACTACAGCCAGTCAAAATTCAGAGTACAATTGATTAGGGGTGCCCAGCTCCAACTAATACACCTACAACCTAACTCCAGAATCTAAGGCTAAGGGGACATCTCTGAAGAGGGGACAGGAAGCTTATAAAAGGCAGAGAACCAGGAAATCTGGTGTGAGATTCTGTCTCCTAGAAATGACAGCATAGGAAGCAGCAGCTATGATAACTCAACATGAAGGCTGCCTAAACAAGACTTGATGAAGTAAATAGAACACGCCAGACATGCTGACATGGAGGAGGAAGTGTCATGGGGGCTCACCCACAGACAAAGGATTATACTCAACTAAGGAATACTGATGCAGAAAATGGGGGAAATAGTCTTCCCTAGGGATCGGACCCTTAACTGGTTATCCCATACCAAATGGCTAGCCCTAAAATCATATACATGAAAGTAACACTAACTGGACTGATCAAATTGTATTCACATTTGTATGCGTGTGTGGTGTGTGTGTTGATAAGAAAGAAAAAGAGGTCATAAATTTTAGAGGGGACAGTGGGGAGGGGCTTGGGGAAGATTGCAAGGAGGAAGGGAAAGGGGGGAAATGATGCATTTTTATTTTAATTTAAAAATCTCATATTTATATAAATGATTAATACAAAAGACCACTAAGCAGTAAAATGTTCAACTTCCCTAGTCTTTAGGGAAATGCACTCAAGACTGTGTTAAGATTCATTAAGAAAATATATATTAATAAATATTGGCAAGGATCCAGGGAATATGCAGCCCTTGTATACTGATAGTGGGAATGTAACTTAGCCTAGCTACTACTGAAGTCAGTATGGCATTTCCTAAAAAAAGAACAGAACTACAGCATGACTCAATTGTACTGCTCCTGGGGTTATTAGAAAGTTTCTTAGTCAACATACCACAGATGTACTTGCATATCCATGTATTATAGTGCTCTTCACAATAGCCAAGGAATGGAATCTATTATCTATCTATCTATCTATCTATCTATCTATCTATCTATCTATCTAT
>CABHPR010154166.1:9886-19886 GCA_902168415.1 Peromyscus melanophrys
AGAGAGAGAGAGAGAGAGAGAGAGAGAGAGAGAGAGAGAGAGAGAACTGGTCTGTAAGGGTAGGAGGAAACGTAAGAGAAGAGAAGTAACCTTCTGGGTAGAGGGTTGATCAGATGTCTCATCCAGTCCTGTCCTGTTCCTTATCCCTGTTCACCACTCAAGTAAGATGATTTCAAATCACTCACTCAGTTTAGCAGCATGAGGCCATTGATGTCTTTGTGAAGACCACTGTCATGGAAATAGATTCAGAAGAGAGATTAGGGAAAGTCATTTTGCTTTAAAGAACAGTTGAGAAGTGAGGTTATAGCCACAGGGAGAGCTAGGTCAAGATTGTGGTGTTTTGTCGAAACGGGAGAGATCATAGCACACTTGAATGCTGACATGGATCATTTGATAGAGGGACAATTTAACTACGCATAAAAGAGAGGCAACAAATGCTAGGGACTATCCTGAAGTAGGCGAGAGAGGGATGGGATGTATTGTACACCCGGAGGGAATGAACTGAAGTGAGAGCAGCTGGTCATGAAACAGAGCAACAGAGGGAAGGCAGAGCACGCAAACACAAGATGCCGTGGATGGCTTGAGAACAGATGGGATGTCCCTTCTGATGCCTTCCATTTCCCATTGGAAAAGAAAGTGAAGTCCTTCATCAGTCCAGAGTGAGGAGATGGGAGGAGTGGACAACTGGAGGAAGTCACACGAAGTAGTTCTTAGGATAGGGAACACATTGGGAAGTACCAGTACACATGGCCACGCCTAGGAACCTTTCGTGTTGAATCATTTTGTATATGTTGGAATTTGTTGTGTTAGAATCTTTAGTAGTGTGGAGCATTAGAATAGTTACAGTTTTATTCCCAGACATTTATACAAGTATAAATTCAAGGTCCATAGAGGGTTGAGTTTGACTAGGGTAGGGTTAAGTTAGAACAAAAGAAAACAACGGGGGTCTGGGAGTGAGGGTGGTGTCACCACATGTAATGATACAACAGCAATGTTAGGCAAGTAAGAAAGATGTGAATGGGACTGGGAAGATAGCTCAAAGGTAAGAGTGCTTGCTGCACAAGCATGAATACCTGAGTTCATATTTCCAGGATCCACGTAAAATGCTGAGTGTGGCTGTGCATGCCTGTAACCCCACCATTGAGGGTCTGGGACAGGTGGATGAATGGATCCTTGGAGCTTGCAGGTTGTCAAGTCCAGTTGTAATGGTGAACTTCCCATTCAATGAGAATCCCTGTCTCAAGGTTACATGGTAGAGAGTGATAGAAGATTACATCTCTACATCAATGCATACATACAGCACCCACACATCACCGCCCACAAACTCTAACACACACACATTTTTTTAAACAGGAAAGACGAGAGGACATAGGGAATGTTCAGGATAAGAACAGAGCTTTAGCACTACTAGTTTCCTTGCTCTGGGTTAGTGTAGGTGACAGAAGTAAGTGTGAATAATGGGAGGTGATGGATGGGTCTACTTTCCTCGGGTATTTGAAATTGAGAGTCTGGACTGATAAGGAGTACGATGGTGTGAGTGACTGAGGTTGTGAATGGGCAGGACTAATAGACATGAAGGCCAAGACGATGCCAATCAGAAAGATTATCTACATGGATATCGAAGTATATTAGAGAAAGTAACTGAAAATCAAGTTCTCCAGGATAATTAGAAGTAGCATGGGGCTATATAGAAGCCTGAATGAAAGGGAACTATTAGTCAGTTGTATATCCAGATATCAAGGTGTTTTATGGCAGACTGAAGAAAGGTCTGTAAGTAGAATGAAACATTTGACCATTTCAGATCCTATTATTTCCCTAAGTGCCTTTATCCTCACCTATCTACTGTAAACAGAGGTTAGAAAACACTGAAATCTACCTTTCATGAGCATAGAGGCATTGCCCATGACTTGGTGCTGTGTGACTACGGTATTCGCTGATCTCAAGAGTGAATAGACACATGATAATACAGAGGTGCTAAAGGGAAATGCTCTACTGCCAAGCTGCATCTCTAGCCCCAGAGATTCTATAAGCAATATGGCCTCATATACAAGTCTCCTTTTACCATTTATTATCTGACACTAGATAAAGAACTAACCCTATTTTTCCCCTTAAAGTTCTTATCTATGTCACTGTTAGTAAGATCTACTATATCAGTGGGGGTAGGGCATGCTGGAGAAAGGGCTCAGTAGTTAAGAGCACTCTGGCTGCTCCTCTAGAAAGCCTGGGTTCAATTCCCAGCACCCACATGACAGCTCACAACTGTCCAGATGGATCCAGTTCCAGGGAATCCATCACACCAGGCATGCATGTGATGCACATATCTGTGCATGCTGGCAAAATGTCCATACCCATACACACAAAATCAATAAATTAAAAAAAAACAAAATATCTATTTTATGACATTGCGGCAAGGGGTCTTCAATGTAAAGATGCATTTGCTAAGTTTTTGCTGTTGACGGTGGGATTCACTTTTTTTTTATTTTAACTTGGCAAAGTACAATCATTCCTTACCTTGGGAACTGGTTAGTTTCTTTGAGGCACTGTACTAGAAGGTCAGGAAAGGGTCAGCAGGGAGGGATGGCCCATTATATCTCCCTGATTGGCTTGCTCCACAGTGTGCCACAGTAGATTATCTGCCCTGTATTTGTGAACTGTGTGGAGAATTTGCTTGTGACCTTGAGCACACCATTTAATATTCTGAACTTGAGTCTCTGTATCTAGACATTAAGATAATTACACCTTTCTCACTTAATTCAGGATTGTATGTAGAATCAAATGACAAATGTGAGCTCCATTATAAATGATATTTATGTAAATGTAGGACCTTGATGTTACTAGCACTAACCTGTATTCATTTCTGACCTCTGACAAAATTGATAGCTTTGCAGTGTGGGTTCATGCAGTTCTGCCCTTGTGGTCCTATAAATGGTTTACATAGATATTAGCTGAAACCTCTCATGGCACCCTGGTAGCTAATACTTCCAGATAGAAGCTGAGTGCCATGAGTTCAAAAGCCATGTTTATTTCTGGTTTTATTTTTATTGCATGCTCAAGACACAGTAAATGTTCAATCAGTATTTGTTGATTCAACTATTCCATCAATAGATTGGAGAAATATTACCTCCACAGACCAATTCCACATTTAGGTCTGTACTCTAATTATACCAAGCCATTTACATTTCTAGATATATTTTACCCCTGTTCCTTAACTATACTATTATATCTCCTGGAATTTTATTCATTTTTTTAATGTGGAAAAGGATCAGTCATAAAATAATGTCCATTTTGAAGGCTTCTCATTAGCTTAACAAAAAATAGTCCTCTTAGGCTTGGAGCATAGCTTAGTGATAGAGTAGGGTAAATGCTTATCATGCACCAGGCCTAGATTCAATTCCAAGCACTGAAAAAAATAACTTCACATTCACTGTCGGCATATAGTGTTATATTCATATTAACCATAATGTCACATTATAGTGGGGATATAGGTATTTTATTGTTATATAATGTATGCTTAATGGAAAAAGATTAATTTTACTTTATTTTCAATGGCCAGTTGCTACTGCAATACCACAAAAATAGAACACTCATTCCTGAGAAATGTTGCTTCGTTAAGTAGGTTGGCAACTGACCTCTATGTTTATTACTTTAAAAGCATTATCTTTAGTATCTCATGGGAGGATAATTACTCTTATTATATCTCTTTTGTAGATGAGAGAAAAGACTCATAGAGGTTCAGGTCTTGTTTAAGTAAGTGACACATTGTATATGTGACTCTAGACAGTTTGATTCCAGATTTCACGCTCCCAATAGTTCAGCTGTTAAAATGAAGGCTTAGATTATAGCATCCTTGTCACAAGTACCTGCATTTGTTGTTTTCAGATACCCATTTTGCAGATAATAGTATGAAAACGGAATTTACTGAAAATGTACCATAGAGAAGTTGGCCATTTGTTTTTCTTACATCAGTACAGTTATTGCCCTCTCCACCTTCTTCCTTTTAGCAAACTAAATTCATTTCTTTCACTCTCTTCTTGAAAACCTAATTTTCCACTCCCAACACTCCTGTGATTGAAGAGAGAGGCAGGAAAAGAAGAACGTGTGAAAGAAAAATGCAAAGAATAGGATAATTAGTCGAACGTAACGTAGCCTAATTTGTAATTCAGTTTGGTGTAAAGCAAATCATTATGTCAGAAACATAGCAAAAGATTCCGGCAGGAGTCACCAGCAGACGCTACAGTGAGCTGGTAGAAGTTGGAGAAAGCTAATAGGATAGTTACTCTCAAAGCAATCTCCAATAGGGTAGTTACAAAAGCAAAGGGTGATGTTATGCAGAGAAGCCAGAGGTACACAAATGATGTGACTGTGACAAAGGGCACATTTGTAGTAGATGCCTTCTGAAATGATTCTCCGAGAGCAGAGACACTGTAATGGTATTCCTGCCAAAATGGTGCAGGATCTAATCATGGAAAAAAAAAAAAACCCTGACAAAACACAAATTGAAAGGCATTCTATACACCAACCAGCCTAGTCTTCAAAAATGTCAATGTCATAAAATATAAGGAAGGGACCAAGGACTACTCCAGAAAAAGAAGAGGGAATAAAAGGCATAACAACTAAATAAAGCATATAATATTGGATTTTTCTTCTTCACATAAAAAATGTTGCAATGATAATCAGAAAAGTTCAAATAAAAGCCTGTGATTGGGTAGCATTTGATCCATATTCTTTTGGTTTTGTAAATTGTGCTGTGGTCATATAAGAGAATATTCTTTGTTTTGGGAAATACACAGGAACCTTTTAAATATGAAATATGGTGTCCATAAATATTTCTTCAAGAGAAAAGACAGACAGACCGATGACCCCCCTCGACAAAATCTGTGTAGAACATATGTAATGTACCTGAGAATTATTTATAGAGAATTTTCTATTGTTCTTAGGACTTTCCTGTGTGTGTTCAATTACAACAGAGTGAAAACGTAAAGAGTTTAAGTCATTTGAATCATTGCCCTACTCACTGCTCCCATGCTGCCCTGTCATCATGAAAGAAGTCAAATGACCTTCCTCTTATGCCCCTTTCTCTCTGTCTCCACTTACCCATTGGGAAGTCACGGAAGTCTGTCCCCAGAGCACTGAGTTTTACAATCATGAAGCTGTAACCTGAGTCTTGTGCCCTATTTTTGAAACCATTGCTTTATCATTTCACTTTTCTTGACCTCAACCCATAACACTAAGGATTTGTAATAAGCAATCTTCAATCCTTCCAGAACACTCATCTCTGGTTCTCTAATGTCTTTTGGGCATTTCAGCAATACTGTAATATTCTGGACATGGTTTGTGATGACTCTGCTTATGACAGATTTCCCTCCACATGGTACCATGAATTCAACTAGACAAATTCCACTATAGGGTTTTTACTGTTTACTCTTTAAGAGGAGGAAAGTGGGTCATGGCTCATCAGGTAAAGCTACTTGCTGCCAAGCCTGAAGACCCGAGGTTGATCCCTATGGTGCATGTGGTGGAAAGAGAGAGCCAAGACTTGCAAATTATCTTCTGACCATCACATGCATGCTGTGACAAATGTGTACCTGAAGGCACACATACACACACATAGTATTTTTTAATTTTTAGGTATATTGATCATCATATTGATAATCACAGGAAAAATTTTCTTTGCATAACAGATTTTTTTCTTGTGAGTTGGAAAAGAGCTGATTTATTTCCAAAAGTTGCAGGTGTGTTTTAGCCTCTACCTTACACTGAAGGATGGAATATATGGCCTAATGGGAAAGTTAGGAACAAAGGATCCAGGCTCGGCTTTACCATAAGCCTTACAAGCTCCTGAACATTTGGTTGAAGGTGCTTCTCTAGTCACTGACTTTCCTCTTCCTTAAAGAGAGGTAATGAGGCTTGAACCTCTCTCCAGCCTCTCAGAGGTGTTCCAGTGATGAATGGAAATGGCATTTGCAAACTGCTGTGAGTCCTCTGCTACAGAGGTATTTAAGTCACAGAGCATCCTTGTCAGCCTACAGTCAGCAACTGCTACAAGGCCAGAGCCATGAGACTGAGGCTCTTCATATTGGCACAATCTAGACTATGCAGTGGATAGCTGTGTAGGGGAATGGAATAGATTACTTCCTTTTCCTACACCAGCCAGTCTTATCTCAGTTCTATTTTTTTGTCACAGCAATTTTTATAGACTGTAAATGAACTAATTACTCGTCTATAGTCCAATTGTCCTTTTATTATGCAAATACAAACTGGGCAGGGACCATGTCAGTGTCACACTCCTGGTATCCCATGGCAAACAGTAAGCACTCAATAAGGACTAAACTAGACACAATCTATTCTGAAAAAACTTAAAGCACATTTCTGTTTTCATTAGCGTATATTCACCAAATACAGTACTGTGTAATCTAAGGACATTTTCATGTAAGTGTATAATGTATTTTGTTCATACTCTCTCATCATCCCTGTTTCTTCCCCTTCTTCTCCCTCCCCCTTCCATTAGCCCCATTTGTTCCCTTGCCAGGCCAGTGTCTACATTTGTGTCATATATATACATACATGATTTTATCTATCTATATAAAATTTAGGCACCACAGATGAGAGAATACTGATGGTATTTATCTTTCTGAGACTCATTTATTTCATTCAACATTATCATATCTGGTTGAATCCATTTTCGTGCAACTGACATAATTCCATTTGTCTTTATGGCTGAAAAGATTCATTGTTCCTGTGTACCCCATTTTCTTTACCTATCGCTCACTAGTGAATATTTACGTTGGTTCCATGATTTAGCTGCCATGAATAGTGAGACAATAAACGTGGGTATGCAAGTGTCTCTGTGATAATTGATGTAGAGACTTTTGGGTAAATGTCAGGAATGGCATAGCTGGGTCATATAGTACGTCTACTCACAGTTTTTTGAGGAACCTCCAGGCTGATTTCCATAGTGACTGGAGCAGTTTACATGCCCACCAGCCGTGCACATCCATATCAGCTTTGCAATTTGTTTTCTAAATGACTGCCAATCTGATAGCCATGAGATGGACTCTCAAAGTAGTTTCAGTTTGCATTTCGCCAACGGTTGGTGAAGCTCAACATTTTCTCATATATTCATCAGCCATTTGTAGCTCATTATTTAAAAAGTATTCGTTCTACTAGCCCATTTATACACAGATTTGATTTCTCATTAATTAGAGCTTTTAATTATTTGTATATTCTATCTATTATCCCTCTGTCAGATGTATAGCTATTAGAGATCTATCTTGCATTCTTTAGTCTGTTTCTTCACTAATTGTTTCCTTTGTTGCACAGAAGCTCCTTGATTTTATGAAGTCCCATTTGTCACTTGGTATTATTTCCCAAGCCCCTGGAATTCCATTTAGGAAGACTTGCCTATATCTATAACCTGAAGTGTTTTCCCTATTTTTTCCTCTAACAGTTTCCGAGTGCCGGCTTATGTACATGCAGAAGAATGGAACTAGACCCCTGTAAAACCTCTCACCCTGTGCAAAAATCAACCCCAAATGGATCAAAGACCATAATAGAAAACATGATACAACTTTGATATTTATGGCAAATCTGATCTCATTTGCAAGTTACTCATGATTACCCACAAGCATTTGTATTTCCATAGACAAATAGGTGATTTCCCATGAATGTGGCTTTTTAAATCCCAGTCATGGACAGCAAATAAATTAGTTTGCAAGTGTTACTTCATAAAAGGCTAGCTTATATGTGAATGGGAACTTCTTCAGGAAACACACAGTGTGGTCTGGTAGAAGAGAAACAGATAAAGTTAATTCTCATATTCAGAATGAAATCTGTGTGTCTATTTTTCTTGTCAACAACTCACATTTAGTTAGGTTTCATTACTGTGTGAAATGCATCAGTTTTATTTTAAAAAGATACTGGTCTCCTGACTTTCTGAAGAATGACATTGTTCAAAACCTTTTCAAAACTCCTGTATGCATGCAGAATGAAGCCCAGGCTTTCTTTCTGGTCGTTGGTTTTCATCATTGAATTCTTTAACACTATAGTGGTTATCAGCATGGGTTGCAGGGTTAAACAATCCTTCTGCATTTTGGGTGACCTTGAGAAAAATGGCTTAACTTGCTAAGCCTCCCATTTTCTCCCTATAAAATGGGTGGTGGTGGTGAAATCTGTCTTCTGGGGTTACTTTGAAGATAGAATGAAATTCTGCATATGAAGCATCCACCATTATGCATTGTCAAGGCTCTAATATTTATTTTTCCACCTGTCTCCTGATTCAGGTTCCTGGTGTAAGTACTGTAGAGTACTTGATACTTTTCATTCTTCTTCAAAATTCTGTCACCTTATGCTGTCTGCCACTCCTTCTCCACTTTCCCAAGGTCAAAATTTTCTTAATTGTTGAGTCCCTACTATAGTCTTGCCTCCTCTGTGGTCCATTCCATAAAACTTAAAATAAACAACCCTCACCCTGTTTTCTGCTCTTCATAGTTCTGCATGACATTTTCTCTATATTCCCTTAAAGCCTTTTCTGAAGTTAGTGTGACAGCCACTTGAACTAAGAATGCTTTCCTGGACTCCCAGGTAGGCGGCTGAGATCTTCGGTATGTTTCCTTGTTTGCTAAGAACCTCTGTGATGGAGCAATGTCAGCCACCTTTTTCCCCCTGCTACTCATACTGACCACTACAGATCTACCCTGTGATCATGTGCTACACACAGTAGATGCTCAAGGAGTGAAGGGCTGCCACATGCAGCATTGCAACCCAAGAATCTGGCTTCATCCTGAAGTGAACTCGCCAGACATGTAGAAGCGAGACTCCAAAAGCCTGTGAGCTTTGGGGCTTTAGAAAGATTAGTTAGATGTCAGATATATTTTATGATTCAAAAATTTAAGTAAGTTTGGGGAATTTTCTGTGTAGGCTATCGATCTAGTTATTTCCTTCCGGTCATTATCATGCTTACTTGTCACAGAGGTTAAAAATGACTGCATGGTAATGTGTATGCTAATCAGCTTGATTTAATCATTCTTCAATGTAAACATATTTTATAATAATTGCCTGTGGTTATTTCTCGATTAAAAAAAATAGAAGATTGCACGGGAAGCAGAGATTTGCTTTGAAAAGCTAGTGAGGAATTACTTCTATCTTGCCATCACCTTCCCTCACAAGATGACAGGAAAAAGATTAGGTCTGCCACGTTTTGAGGGAAAAAAATGTCCTTTATCAAGATATATAGAAGTGTATCAAGATGTATCACTGGGAAGGTCATACAGCTTGGGGTTATCCAACACAACTGATCTAGGCAGAGTGATGTGGTGAAAATGGAAAGGAACTTCTCACATATATAGGTATAAGAGCTCAGAGCAAGACTTTCAGAGTCAAAACTGTATCTCAGCATAGTTTATACACCCCCAGGACTAACCACAACAAGGCTCAGGAAACTTTCTTGATGCGTGGCAGGGGATTTTTTGGTGGGGGACCTGTCATGTTCGTATTTCTGGGATTTAGAACTTAGTTGTAGTTTTAATTCTTCTGCTCAGTGGTCAGGGGGACTTGATCAAATTTTTCTCTTCTTTTAAGCCTCAGTTTCTCTATCTACTGTGAAAGAAAGCTGTGAAACTGAATGGTTTGTAAAGAATTTTTTTCACTTGTTAACAAGCCTTGATGAGATCACTCCCCACAGTAAATGAAGAAGCAGAACTCACAAAGAATACACCCTACCCAGAGTGCATAGTAAGCTTTCAAAAATAGGGTAGTTATGGGCTTAACTGTGCCCTTCTCCAACTCATGACCCACAATACCTAAAAATGTGCTTCTGTTTGTAGACATGATCAAGTTTAAATGATGTCACTACTTTGGGCCTCATCCAAAATACTAATGGCCTTCTAAGAAGACAAAGGACACAGGGGAAGACGGTGGAACTGCAGGAGTTCCTACTGCCCCAATTTATCCACTGCTATCACTGGAAATTTTAGGCAGCTAGATGCCTGCTACTCAGCCCCTA
>CABHPR010154166.1:21568-39974 GCA_902168415.1 Peromyscus melanophrys
ACACACACACACACACACACACACACACACACACACACACACACAAACACACATACACCACTAAAAAAAATCTCATAGTATTAGAGTTTGGTTTTAGAAAACTTTTGTAGTAGGCCATGCTACAATGTTACTTATTTTTTGAAATAAAAGGGAAGCAATGTGGGCTTGAGGACGCAGGTATCAAAGTGTGGCTTGTTCTTGTTCCACTTATTTAAGGGTGTGTGTTTGTGTGTGTGTGTGTGTGTGTGTGTGTGTGTGTGTGTGTGTGTGTGTGTGTGTGCGTGCACACGCACACACACGCACGTGTGCACACACTCACGCATAGGCGCACTTTTGATAATGCACATGTGTGGATGACAAAGGACAATTTGTAAGAGTTGTTGTCTCCTTCCAGTATGCAGGGTCCAGGGATAGAACTCATGTTGTCAGGCTGGCAGCTAGTGCCCTGACCTGCTGAGCCATCTCACAGGCCCTCTTCTTTATTAGAATTCCTAGCCCGGACCTTATTTGTTACTGCACCACCCACAAATCAGAATTTTGTTCTAGCAAGTGAACTAGAACTATTCTGAATGGACAAGAGACAAGTCAAGGATACAGTTGATTCCTGCTTTAACAACCCTACCTCACATTATTTGTTTCAATTTTCCAAACAAGCACTATTCTTTTTTTTTTTTTTTCTTTTTCAGAGCAGACACTAAAGGAAACCTATACTAACTGCAGGCCACAGGATGGGACAGACATAGGCAATTAGAAAAGCTCACATCTGTTTAACTGTATCTTACATATTACTGCAGCAGAGATTCCACACCAATGCTCCAGGGCTTAGAAAGGTCAATCAAGCTGCTTTTACAAGCATCTCTCATCTCACTAGGAAGGCATGTCACCGGGGATTATGATGAATGGGAAAAAAGAAAGGAAGCAGAGGTTCACCTGGGACCACAGAGTCTTTATGACCCAGCTTCTCTTCATCTTGGCACAAAAGCTTGTTATAATTTCTCCTTTATCTCCCGTGCTAGTCTTGAGCTCTCTCTTTTTCCTCTGAGAATGCCAACAGAATCTCCAAGTCCTCCTTATGTTCTTGATCAGAGTTAGGGTTTAAACCTTAAATGTCTTCCAAAAGTCCTCATGCAAAAGGCTTGGTCCCTAGTTTGTGTTACTATTAGGAGATGGTGGGACCTTTGGGAGGCAGGACTTAGTTAAACTAGTAAGTTATATTCATGCTGCTCCCTCTAAAGAGGTAATGGGGCCATGATCTCTCTTCTTTGGTCTCCAGCTGCTGCTAGGTGGTGGGCAGTTTCCTCCATAACACATCACTCCCCCACCAGGTTCTTCTTCAAGCTCAGGAAAGCTGTAGCCATGGGAATAGACTGAAATATCATTAATTGTGAGCCTAAGTCAGTCTTCTTTTGAGGCTGATAATCTCAGCTGTTTGTTGCAAAGGCAAAAGCTGAATAATGCACATGGTCATGTGCTCCCAATCTTACCCCTGAACATTTCTTATAGGAATTTTTATCACAAGTTTCAGTTCTGAGTTTCTGTAGTTTAACTCTGGTTTTATCAGGGCATTTCTTGTTTGGTATAGTGTTTCATCTTCCTTTAGGCAGACATCTATCTTTCTCTATGACTGCCATTAAAAGGTATGGGAAGCATAGATCTATATTCATCAACCTAGTACTTGATGTAGGAAGCATCTCTAGAACATGTCCCAGGGAAGGAATTGTTCAGTTATATAATATGTATGAGTTATAATGTATATATGAGCTGGCTATGGTCAGTAATACTCTATGCTTTGCAAGAGAACTTAGCATTATGGAAAGATGATTGCTTTTTGCATAATAGAACAAAGTATACAACATCATGCCATGATTTAAATTTCATATTAACATGAATGCGTATTTTACAACTGTATGTGTATATGTACATACATGTATATGTATAAAAATACACATATATATGTATATATGTATATACACATGTACAGAAAAAATGAGAATGACACCAAATGCTCATTTTTTGTCATGGAATCACATGCTGTTATTATTAATATGTTCTCTGCAGTGATCATGGTATTGCTATAATGAGGAAATAGGGGCCAGCTAAGTGGCTCAGTGGGTAAAGGTGCTTGTTTCCAAGCCTGATGACTTTACTTTGATTCCCAGGACCGACATCCTGGAAGGAGAAAACCAACTCCTTCAAGTTGTCTTCTGACTTCCACCTGTGTGCCATGCGTAGTCATGCTTAAATACATGAAAGACAATACCACATTTAAATATGGCAGAGACTTATCTCACGGTGGGGACCAATACCCCACGACAGTTATACTAAAATTGGTGAAATCAAGTATTATTGATGAGTGTGTGGGATTCCTAACAAGAGTTCCTAGTAGAGTACTGCTCCTTGTTTCATCAATAATGTGGAAGATAAGACAAGCAATTTGCCTCTAAAAGGCAGTAAGGGTGATAAGAGTTTAAAAATCCAATGCACCAAGATCACAAAACTATGTTCTCTCAGGATCTCACTATGTTCCAAGAGTACAGGCACAAGCCACTTTGTTGGTATAAAATTCTTCCTACAGTTCCCAAGGGAGTTTATCCTTTCAACCCAGTGCTGTCCGGAAAAGATAAGACTACGTAGGGCAGAAGAACAGTTCTTTGCCTGGATGATATTATAAACCTTAATGTTTTACAATTGTGTGTGTGTGTGTGTGTGTGTGTGTGTGTGTGTGTGTGTGTGTGTGTGTATGAGAGAGAGTGAGCATGATATGTGTGTGACACCACAGGTACCGCAGTGTGTGTGGAGGACAGAGGACAACTTTAAGGAGTCAGTTTTCTCCTTCCTTTACACAGGCTCTGGGGACCAAACTCAGGGAGATGGGCTTGCACGACAACGATCTTTATCCAGGGAGTCACCTCACCTCTCCTTATTTTCCCACGACGTGAAATACCACATTAAGGCAGCTTCTGTGGGAGATCCTTTTCAAGATCTGGAACTCACTTTCCACTTTACAAACTAAATCGGTCATGCAAATGAGATGGCTGCCCTCAGACTCCGGTGCCTTTTAGCTAGAAAGTAGGCAGCTGTGGACCCTTGATGCTCACAGTCAAGGTGGGAATTTTGCTTTATCACTTATAAAGGTTGAGCTGAGTGGGTTTCTTCATATGAAAAATAGTTCTATTGGAAGATTGTACATGACACCAAAAGTCAGGTGATCACTCTATGGAATTTACTTTTCTTTCCATGCCCACTCATTTTGTTCTTCTTTTTATTACTTCCAACCCTACAGCTTCACTTTCTCCCACCTCTTATGGAGTTAGTGTCACAAATCTTTGCGTGTACCTTGATCTTTTCATAGTGGCTTGCTTTGACTTACAGTGGTGTCCTCAGGGAATTGTTTCTGGGACTCAGCAGATACCAACCTCCGTTTGTATTTGCCTGTCCTATAAAATGGCACCGTATTTGCATAAACCAATGTACATGCTCTCATGTACTTGAAAGATTCTTCAGGTGTTCAGTATATATGCAACGCTTAAAAATCCACATTGATCCTACTCATCCAAAGTGCAGAACAAAACTGAGCATTTTCTGTGAAAGTTAGAAAGTGCTTTGAGTACTGAAAGAATGCTAAAACTCTTTCAACTGGTGCATTTGGGGCTATGGATGGTCATCCAGTAGTCTATGCCAATCATCACTGCGAAAAATAAAAAACTGAAACTCACAACCACTTCTAGTGATCTGGTGCTAATCATGTCAGACAAGGGACATTGAACTTGTAGTTCTGATCCAAGGTTTGCTGAAGATGTAGCAGAAAAGGATTTGGAAAGTCAAGTCTCCATCTCAGCTTGGGTTCCTAAATTAGGCCCTAGACCTGCTTCCCTGGTGTCTTGCTGTCTTCAGTGCCACTGTTCCTGCTTCAAGTACCACAAATGCTTGAATTAACACATAGGCCATTGTGTAGTTGAAAACTACACACTTTAGTCATGCAGTTTAAGTTTCCAGTTTTGTTCCTTACAAGCTCTTTAGTTTCAGGGTGGTTGCTCCACTCTCTGAGGTACATTCACAAATGCTTATGTTAGGGGATGTGGAATTTAAGTAAATGATCTAGTGTAGTGCCTTGCAGATGGCCGAATAAAAAACAAATCATTCTGTTTTCTTTCCTAAGTTGTTGCTATAAATTATACATCCTGTCCACCATGGCAGGGTCTTCAGTTTCCCTGAGCTCATTATGTCTTTGTGTCTATTAGTGAGATGTACTAATATGCACTCATGCATTCAAATGCCACCTTTTAAGATGTCAGCTTATAAGGAGTTTGATCATTCTGTCAGGACCTAGGATAGAACTCTATCAGTGTAATCAGATCAGCTCCTCTTGTGCACTGACTCTGTCTTTCTCCACATTTTATCTGCCAATCAATAGATGCTCTTCTTTCCACCCTAGAAGGGTGCTGATCAGAGAGAGGAAACTGCAAATGAGCCCTGACATGGTCAGCTTCTGTCTATCTGAAGCCTACCTAGGGAAGTCTTGCCATGGACTGTAAATTGGAAAGAATAATGTGCAATTTACCTGGTTGTTTTCAGGAGGCTGTTCTCAGAATCCATGGTTCAGGAAGGTCCCTGAGATACACTGACACTTGAGGTATACTATATATGAATAACGCCAAGTCTGAGAAGTTCTATGAGACCAGAGACTCACTTAGATCTATGAAGCTGTGCTGAAACCACAAGGATAAAACCATCATTAGTTCCCCTTCTATCTCCTTATTTCTTAACACCTTGACTTCCAGTATGAAGAGAAGCTGTTGTGTGTGTGTGTGTGTGTGTGTGTGTGTGTGTATGTGTGTGTGTGTGTGTGTTGGAGACACTTGCCAGTTGTATGGGAATCACATGCACACATTAAAGTTTTCAGACTACCTACACTTTCCAGGTTAAAATCATTTGAAATCTCTGAATAGTGATACTAAAACTTGCATACAGAAGAACCTTGGGGGGGGGGGCGGTTGGAGAGATGGCTCAGCTCCGACAAGTTGCACTGCTCTTGCAGACAACTTTCAATTCCCATTATCGCCATGGGGGTGATTAATATCAGCTCTGAGGAATCACATATCCCCTTCTGGCCGTCACAGGCAGCAGTGCACGCACGAGTGAGTGTGCACGCACACGCACACACACACACACACACACACACACACACACACACACACACACACTTTTCTCCCTGCTAATCCCTTTTGAATTTTGAAAAGGTCAATTTGCAAACAGGTTGAGATAGAAATGAGGCGAGAAAGCATTTTTCAGTTAAATTCCCTTCTCAGTGAACAAAAAGGCAGAAAGTGTGGTTCCCCCAGCAGTGTCAGGAACACAAAGGGCTTTATTCCCCAGTGGTGAGAACAGTAAGGAAGAAAGGGAAATGCTTGGAAAAATGATGCTAAGATAGAAAGCAAACACCAAAACGGTGATGTCTTTGGAAACCAACTGTGAGAAAAATGGACTTGAGTCCTGTTTGCCAAGGACTGGTCAACAATTCCTTTGTGCTATGCAAAGACAGATTTGAAACAGTGATGTCAAACACAATGTCTCTTCTTATATTCACGGCTCCAGTTTGCTTTGTCATTAATTAAATGAGCAAATTAGGGAATGTTCATTTTAAGATACTGCTCCAAAAATAATCCTGCAGAATCAGGTCAGAGGACAACAGGAAGCAAAAGGGAAAACGTGAGACTAGAATAGGACCTACAGCAGCAGCCACCTCATGGGTAAAGCCGGGAGGACCTCCCCTGTCCACGAGGATCTAGCTTAATGTCTAATTTCACTGGCTGCCTAACTTAACAAACGAGGTAAAGATAAGTAAGTATTTGACTAAGAAAAGAGAACTCTGCCATCTTGCTTTCCATCAAGAAAAATCCAACCCAGTAACATGGATGGGGTAAAATAAGTTTCAGTAATTTTTTCAGTACAAGAAATAATTACTCTAAACTGGTCTGGGAAATGATACTCTTCAAATGAACATTTGGGTGTCCTTGTGCCTGTTCTGTGTTCAGAATGGAGGAATGGCTGAGTCATCTTTTCGAGCACACGTTCTGTTCCAGCTCAAAGCATGGCTTTATGGGTAAATGATGCCTTCTTGTAATAACAGGCGGCCCTAGGCCTTCTGCTCTGGTGCTGACCTGCCTTGTAGCTTCCAAGTTTATAGGTAGGTGATCTGCTTCTTAGCAGATGTTTGAAGACAAAAATGCCCGTGGCTGCAGAGGGAGCACCTTTAATTCTGTCCCATGTATACTTGGCAGTAAAACAATGCAAGATACTTTGCTATTCCTCTGGCCTGCATTTCTTCTAAACCTTATTCCAGGTTGATGAGAATTTGAGGATACCCTGCATGTTTGAAGCAGGGGCACACAAGACAAGAGCCGTAAGAATACCACTGGGCCTAGAGAACTGATGGAGGGCAGAGGAGACTGCCTGAGAATCACACACCCTCGCCGTGCCCTGTGCTTTTCTCATCAGCAGATGAAGTCTCTGAGCAATGCTTCTCATTCTGGTACTGGCTACATTTCGGTTGCAGTTTGCTTGCAGAATCTGGAATTCTCTCTCCACTCCCCTTTGGACTGGAGATGGAAAGGCTGGTCTCCTGAAGGGCGATTCACAAAGCGAAGCGTTTGGCAATGAAAGTTCTCACCCTACCTGCCTTATCTGGACTTTCTGTCTGTTCCCTTATCCTGCTTTCTTCTCAGTTGGCGCCTGTTTCCTGTTGGTCCCATTCTACAATCCCATCATCCCACAGTGGCAGCTGCCATCTGGAACAGCTTTCCTTCCTTCCTTCCTTCCTTCCTTCCTTCCTTCCTTCCTTCCTTCCTTCCTTCCTTCCTTCCTTCCTTCCTTCTTTCTTTCTTTCTTTTTTCTTTCTTTCTTTCTTCCCTTTTTCAATGAGGATTTCAGATGAGCCTTTTGTCATCTACCTGTACTTCTCAGTCTGCTCCCTCTAATGTTCACAGAACTCTGCCAAACTAACTCCTCCCGTTCTGAACTTCACAGACATAGTTCCTATGTAATCTTGAAATAGTTCATTGAGATAGACCATGTGTAATTATTTGGATGACAAATGCCAACCTTGAGAAATCACACTGCCTTCTGTCAATTGTCTATTTCAGCAGACATCTCAATGGCAGCATACACCCTATAAGCACACAGATAGCTGTTAAAGGGGATATTATAGTAAGTCTTGAAACATTCTTTAGCTCTGTTTTTTGGACTTTGATGAGGAATGTGCATACTGTAAAATAAATGAAAGAAAGAGAATGATGCATCCAATGTGTAACTATGCCAGGGTTATAGTATAGCATGCATTTTTTTTCTTTATATGAACACCTCCTCCATCAGGTTTTAGTCAGTGGTATTGAAAATATGGAAATCCTTCTCATTAACATGTATCCATTAATTTGTTCCTTCCAATGCATTTATTTATTTTACGTACGTATGAGTGTGGGTACGTGTGTGTGTGTGTGTGCCACATTGCATGAATTGAGGTGAAAGGACAACTTAAAGTCAATTCTTCCCTTCCACTATGTGGGGCCAGGGGATGGAATTCAGATCAGGCTTGGTAGCAGGCACCTACTTCCCGAGCCATCTCAATGGTCCAGGTGTCTTAGTTAAAATGGATACTTCTTTCTTTACAAAAAGAACTCAAAAGATTTTAGGGCCTGACTATAAAAGACAGCATGCACATACATACTTTGGTTGTCCACTGCATTGGTGTGAACGATAGTGCCTCTGCAACTAGCAAGAACTATAAATGATACATTATTGCAAGTGTTCTAAAAAATCAGAACAAACTAATTTATTGTACTTCTGTCTTCATTATACACCAAGTTGGTGAGTTAAACACAACAAAATTATCTTTTCTTTTTTTTAAAAGTGTCTACTAAAGATAAAAAGAATATAGTAACAATTAACATGTAGTTCATTACATTAGAAAATCTGATATACATATTTCTATTGCCTGTTAGCTTGTTCTAAGCCTCTTCAACTATTACAAAAGAAAGGGGAAGGAAAGAAAAAGAGGTTGCTGAAAGGCAAACATTCAGTTCAGTTGATACAACATTACAGTACAGCCAACTAACATCATTCAACAAAGTAGCAAGTTTCGTCTTAGCTGGAGTTCAAAGTCTGTAGACCAGATTGCTACGAAGGATTTAATGCTGCTTCCAAACCCTATGTTAGCTTTTGAGAGGACACGGTTCTTTGTAGTGATGGCTTCAGAAGAAGGGGTCAAGCACAGAGGAACCCCCACCTGTCAGTAATAATTTTATTGAGCATTGTAGTTAAGACAGCATTATTGAGTTTAGCACGTCAACTAAAATAAAATAATAATAATATAATAATATAATAATCATAATAATGATAAGGATAAAAACCAAACACACACTGGCAGCTGAGAGCCACTACCAGCCGTGTGAAACCCTTGCGATACGCTATACTAAAAAACTTTGAAATATCCACCCATCCTCTCCACTCTGCCACAAACTAGCAAAGTCAAAAGTACAAAAGTCTTCTTCACCTTGTTATTTTTGCAGAATAAAGCAAAAATGTCTTTGTGCTCCTTACTACCAGAAGCAAAATACCCACTGAGTTACCACATGTAATAGCTTCTGGATGTGTCGACCTGGGTTGCCTTGGTGTCTGCTGAGCCATCTTTATCCTTCTCGCTGTCTCCTTCCCAGAGGTTAATGAGTGGGGGGTACAGTTCGTTCAGTGGGATGGAAGAGGTTTTTTGCATATACTTTTTTAGCGAATGGTGGTAATTTTTCCTCTTAAACCTTTTGGCAATGTACACAGCAATGGACGCAAGACTGATGACAGCAAACATTGACCCCATCACCGCAGCAAGGGCCGTGCTGGTTTCATGGTCGGAGATGTCCAGGGTGAAGGCAGCGTTTTTGGTTGTGACATTGACACACGACTTTTGAGTCTGCTGGTGGATGTTGGACACCGTGAGACACACTTCGTAATCTGTAGAAGGCTGAAGATGTGTTAGGTTATACTCATGGACATCCACTGGAACCCTGGCTGTGTATGTGATGTGGGGGTTGTCAATCTTCATAGTGGCAGATGACCACTTTAAGTTTGATGTCATGACGTTGGAATTAACTTTCCAGGACACTAGAATCGAATGAGACTCTGTCTGTTTGACATATATTTTCAGCACCTGGGCACCATCTAGAAGGGTTCCATTAACCTTGATTGCTGCCACTCGCGTGTCAGCACCTTGGACATTCTGGGCAACACATGTGTACCTTCCGGAGTCTTCAATCTGTATATTCGCTATTTCCAAGGTGCCCTCATTGCTCAGCTTGTATTTATCTGAAAGAGTTTCCATGGTTATCTTATTTCCAATGGGAGTGACCCAGTAGATTTCTGGTTCTGGCTCAGCCATGGCCCGACAGTCTAGGAAAACTGTGGTGCCGATGTCCATGTTTAAATGATTTGGGAATGTGTCGTGTGATATCATTGGGAGGCACTGTTCACTGGAGTCCTGGATTAACACCTCCTTCACCTGCTGCCCTCTGTATTCAGGCGGCATGGCACAGAACATGGAGAGGGGCTCCATGAAGCGGATGTTTGTTTTGTTGGAGTTAATCCAGTGGATGACACAGTCACACCGCAGGGGATTGCTGTGGATGCTGATCTCGCGTAGATTGGGAAGAGACTCTACGGTCTTTTGGTAAACGGCATTCAGGGCATTGTTATTCAACATCAGGCTTTCTAGAGCCGGGACACTTCGGAAAGCCAAACGGTGGATGTATGACAGTTTGGGGTTGTTGGTGGCTTCAAGCTTTGTCAGTTCAGGCAAGTTATCCAGGGCATAGCGGTCCACCGAAACCAGCTCTCCCATGTTGTTGATTCCCAGTTCTTTCAACCGAAGCATATTTTTAAAGTCCCCTTCTTGGATTTTGTGAATGGGATTTTTATTGAGGTCTAAGAATTTCAAATTCGGAACTTTCTGCAGAGCAAGTTGAGGGACTTTGATCAGTTTGTTGTCATAAAAAGACAGGCTCTCGAGGCTGTCTAAGCCTACCAAGGCGTTTCCAGGAACATCAGTGAGGTACATTCCTGCCAAAACTAGGCTTCTCAAGTTGGAGAGAGGTCTGAAGTTCATGTCCAGGATTCCAATCACAGGGTTTTCCCCAATCATGAGAATTTCCAGGTTGGGTGTGGAATCAAACCAACGGCTGTCAATCACTTTCAATTTATTGGAATTCAGGTGCAGCCTTAAGAGATTTTTTAAGCCAGAAAAAGCATTAGCTGAGATGGTACTGATCTGGTTATGGTTGATGTAGAGTTCCTGAAGGTTGCTGAGGTCTTGCAGACAGTAATCTGTCATCTCCGAGATCTGGTTTTCCTCTAGATGCAGGGTTGTGAGCTGGGTCAAGTTGGCCAGCCCTACCTCTTTGATGTTTGTAAAGTTGTTCTGGGAGAAATCAAGCTCAGTCAAGTTGAAGAGCTGCTGAAGCTCATCTACGGTCTTGGCGATGTTATTGCTCTGTAGGAGAAGCACTTGCGTGTCACTAGAAAGGTTGTCAGGGATCCTTGTTAGACGGAGGTCATTACAATCAACAGTGGTGGCTTCTCTGTATGTGGACTGTGGGGTAAACCAAGGGCGAATTTCACACACGCAAAGCTGGGGACACTCACTATTCAGTATGGAAGACTCAGTTAATGAAGTCATCAGCAAGCCCAGCACCATTCGGCAAGCTGCTATCCCAATGCTCAATCTGGCCATGGTGGCTTGCGGAACACACTCAGTTCCTGATCAGGATCTGTACACTGTTTAGTGGCGAGTAGAACAGCAAGCAGATAGTGTAAACATTCAAGCGAGTCTCAGTTGAACAGAATTCCAGAGTTGGAAAGGATGGTTTTCGGAACTTCCCAAGAGGCACGAAGCAATCTGAAATCCTTTAACCGTGTCACTCAATTCCAGGCATGTGCACAGGTCCGTGTTGCAGTTACTTCGGCCAAGTCTGGAGACGTGTCTGAAAATTAAACCAGGAAAGACATTATGCTTATTCTGTAGACTCTCTTTTGTGTACTACATGGGCATAGTCACTCACATAGCTGGAAAAAAATGTGTTCAAAATGCATTAGGAGTATCCAAGTAGACTTAGGATACTCTGATTATTGCCCACTTACTACACTGATACTACTTAGAATTCCTTTAGTTTTATAATTAGAACTACACATAGTCCAGCATAGTCATTAAACACACATGCACACTCTAGAAAATCCTAAAGATGACATTCATTCAAAAACAAAGTTTACTTTAGAAACTACACATTTATGCTTCTAAAAAGATGAACGGTCACTCTTAGTAAAAGTCAAACATGGACAGTAGTTCATGAAAGACTCAGCACATCCTAAATTATCTAAGGTATTTACATTAATACCACATTTGTTTTCAAGGATTCTTTCTTTTCCAAATGCTACATTCTGTAGATATTTTCAGCCCGAGTGTTTCAAGCTCAACTGCTTTTATGTAAGAAGTCAATTTCATAAAAGTATGGGAGGAAAACGGCAACTCTTCCTATATTCTAATATCCATATGATCACTGCTGAATAAAGTAATGGCTGCTCTGCCTCACTAAAAATCTTCATTAAAAACACAAATATATTCAATACCTACATGTGGAAATATGTCTCAGGCAAGAAACAGAGGTGTGTGGTAGAACACTGGCCTATATGCACAAGACTCTAACTTCAATCCTAGCACCAAAAAAGAAAATGTGTCTATACTTAACATCTATGTTTTCATTACATTCCTTTGAATATCACTGGCTATGTAACAGCCACAGACCATGGATCTGGTGTATCATCTCTCAACTTCTTCAAGTTAGAAAATAGGGTTGCTCATAAAGTATTATTGAAGAATCGACTCTACATTGAAAAACAAAACACAGGAATCTATATAAAACTCTGTGTATAGTGTTTGGCACATATTAAATGCTCATAAAGGTTGTATTTGCCGTCTATTTTCATGTTATTATGTTTCTACATATTGTGGTCTTAACTCAATAGTAGTTCTCAGAGGACACATAGCTGATGCTATTGACTTAAGTATTGGTTTTAACAAGATACCAGATAGAAAAAAAGGGTAACATGCATGTTTTGCTAGCTTATATAATACCAGTAGTTACTGGTTCCAGTGTTCTGAATTCCAACCAGGTATAAAAAGCCATTATACATCTAACTGACATTAATCTTGCTTTCCTAAGAACAGACTGGCCACTTGATAATTACACTTAAGTATAATTATATATTTCCTTATATTTTTCTGTCATAATGCACTTCATCTTTGAATACTGAAGAACTTCAATGACTGGTGTTTTATAGAAACATTCATTAAGAACAGTGTACATAACTCCAATGTTCAGAACACAGCAAGCTCCCACTTCAGGTCAGCACTTTGTGTTATCTTTTTACTTTGTAAATCATATGCTTGCCTTTGATCAAAAGCCATGATAATACAGCCAGTACAAACAGTTGAGTCATATTTTAGTAGAAACTTTTTTAAAAGCCCTAAAACTTTTTTGTTGTTTTATTAAGTATGCAACTCTTTTTTTTCTTTCTTTCTTTTTTTTTTTTTTTGTTTTGGTTTTTTTCGAGACAGGGTTTCTCTATGTAGCTTTGCGCCTCTCCTGGAACTCACTTGGTAGACCAGGCTGGCCTCGAACTCACAGAGATCCACCTGCCTCTGCCTCCCGAGTGCTGGGATTAAAGGCGTGCGCCACCACCGCCCGGCAAGTATGCAACTCTTGTTACTAGTCTCACAAAATAAAACCATACCATTCAGATTGTGACAAGTCTGAGGTGAAATGAATTTGTGTGGCTTTGACGCTAGAAGCTTGCTGGTCTGTGGGAAAAGAAAAAAAAAAAACACATTTGGTATTGTTTCTGCCCTCACCACCGAATCTGGTTACTTTGCCATTTATTATGTGTTTGAAAACTTTTCAATAGTATCAAACTACCTGATTTTGATGTTTATCAGTAAATTCTATAACATGCAAACATGCAGAATAATATTTTGCAAATATAGTTAACTTCACAAGTTTATCCTATGTTTGTTTCTGTTTAGATCAAGTTCAAAACAAGTTCAAGGGAATTACAAACTTAAAAAAAATTCTGCCGGAGTTTATTCCTAAATCTTAATTCATAATAGAAAGCCGAGGGTATAAACCTACTTTTCAGAACTCTGGGATGGTATTAGAGCAAACTTTTATGTTTTGACTGAATTTAAAGAAACATAATAGGAAGCGAAGTATGCATTAAACGTGCTTGAGAAACTCCACAAACAGTGTATTACTATTGAAAGGACAACTTTAGTTGGTCTATAGTCTCCCTGGTGTTATGAGAAATGCATCATTTATCTAAAATTACAGGATGAGATAATTATATTCAAGAGCTCAAATTTGTCTTTGCATATACATTGCCTCAACCAAATGACCAACCATGAACCTCAGAAAACAGAAGGTCAGATTTCATATCAAATACGTCTCCCAACCCTGAATGTGGCTCTTTTGGAAGCAGACAATGAAAATTCTAGAATACAAAGGATGAATGTAAGACATAGGTTCCAGTGGAACACTGAACTCAGAAATCATTTCTGATAAGGTCTACACAGCTGGAAAGGCACAGATAATACTGGCAGAACTGGACAGCCACATGGCAAGAATGAGCCTGTGATCTTAGCTGACATCGGCGACAAAAATTAACTCAAATTACAAGGAAGGCCTAAGTGTAGCACACAAAATAGTAGAATTCCAAGAAGAAAGCAAAGAAGGGAAGTTTCAGTTTTGGGTTTCACAGTTATTCCTTGGACTTGACACCAAAATGTCTGGTACAAAAGCAAAAATAGACAAGTAGGATGATTTCACACATAAAGCCTTCTGTGCATGAAAGAAATCAACAAAATACAAAGGCAGCCTAAAGAATGGGAGAACACATTCTGAAGTCATCTATCGGGAAAAGGGTTAAAAATCAGGATTAGTAAATCCAACAACTGAACAACAGCAGTAAAAACAAAACAAAACAAAACAAAAACATAACCTAACTAAAGCAGTGTTCTTCAAAGAAAATATCTGAAGGACCAACAAGCAACGAGGGAAAAAACAAAAAACAAAAAACAAAAAAAAACACCTTAACATCACTGATCATAAGATACATATAGATTATATTTGAGAGTATATGTTATACATTTTGATATGATATGAGATAACTCATTATCATCATTAGGATGATCTCTGTCAAAAAGTAGAAAATAAGAAGCGGTGGTAAATGTAGAGAAATTGAAACCCTTATGCATCGGTGGGGATGTGTAATAGGATGGTCATTGTAGAAAACAATGTAGGAGGCTCTCAACAAAGTATAAACACAGGTGAAATTCTCAAGTGTACAATTGGCTTTCAGTATCTATGGGTTTCACATCACTGACTCAATCAACCTTGGATGGAAAGTATACAGGAAAAAAAAATGTGTCTGTATTGAAGTACAGAAGCTTGATGTTATTTACACAGAATTACATATTATTTATATAGAATTTAAACCAAACTGGGTATTATAAGTAATCTAGAGATGGTTTAAAGTACTCTTCACAGGAAGGTATGTACAAAAATTACAGGCAAATATGCCATCCTTTATATTAAACATTTTATGCATATAGCTTGTTATGTGGGGTGCTGGTATCCTCTGAATCATTCTCCTGAGGATGGTGGATGAATATACATGTAATAGATTACTGATCATCTTTTGGTTGTTGTTATTAGCTTGACACAAAATTGAGTAATTTGGGCAGAAGAACCCATAACTGAGAAGATGTCTCCATCAGATTCGGCTGTGGGCAACTCTGTGGAGGTATTTTCTTAATTAATAGTTGGTATGGAAGGGCTCGCTGTGAGTGGTACCACCCTGGATTGGTGGTCCTGAGAACATAAGAAAGATTGCTGAATGTGAGTCTGGGGAGCAAAAAAGAAAGCAATACTCGCCCAAGGTCTGTGCTTCAGCACCTGCCTCCAAGGTCCTGCCCTGCCTGAGTTGCTGCCTTGGCTTCTCTTAAGAATGGAATGTGAGTTGCAGTCTAGTCATCCTTTGCTTTACCTCTAGTATCCACCTATGAGTGAGCACATACCATGTTTGTCTTTCTGAGTCTGGGTTACCTCACTCAGGATGATTTTTTCTAGATCTATCTATTTGCCTGCAAACCTCATGATGTCATTGTTTTTCTCTGCTGGGTAGTACTCCATTGTGTATATGTACCACATTTTATTTATCCATTCTTCAGTTGAAGGGCATCTAGGTTGTTTCCTCCTAGTAAAGAGGACCCTAAGAAAGACACAGGGATCGCCCAACGGCAGAGAAATAGATGAGATCTGCATGAGCAAACTGGACGTGAGGGGTGGTAATGAAGGGCAAGGGTGAGGGAAGAGAGCTTAGGGGAGCGGGAGATTCCCAGCTGGATCAAGAACAAAAAAAAAAAAAAAGAAAAAAAAAGAATGGAATGTGATCAGGATATGTAAGCCAAATATGTCCTCCCCCCTCCCCCAACTGCTTTTGGTCATGGTCTTTATCATAGAAACAGAAAGCCAACTAGAACACTCACCAAAAGCCAGCCAGCCATACGGTATAACACAGAGAGATGATTCCTGGAGACATTATGAGACAAACAGTCACATACTGTATGATTCCATTCTTAAGAAGTATCTAATATTGTTAAAACCATAGAACTAGAAAGTAGAAAGATAAATGCTGAGAACCAGGTGAAGGAATTAGTGTGTAAGTGGTACAGTTTCGGTTGTGAACAATGAACTGGCTTGAGTCTGAGTATACTTAGTACAACTGGACTTGGAAATGGGGGAAAGTAAATTTAATGCTATAAAAATGAAAGTATGTGTATTATAATTTGGGCTAACTTATAGTGATATTTTATTTGTGCTGAAATGTGATTTTATTTATATGTTAATAAATAAAGTTGCCTGGGGGTCAGAGCTAATAGCAAGCCATTTAGCAGCAGTCTGGCAGTGGCAGCACACGCCCTTAATCTGATCACATGGCAGGCAAAGTCTCAGTGTGTTCAAGGACACAGACAGCATGGAGACACACGCCTTTAATCCCAGTACCAACCACAGAGACCTAGAGGTCTGTATAGACAGGCAGTGATGAGGAAGTCATGTGGTTGGGTTTAGAACCTAGAACCAATGAGAAGGCAGAACAGAAAGGCACACAGGAGAAGATCTCTCTCTCAGGGGAAGGATGGCAGTAACTGGTAAGCTAAAGGCTATTCGCTAATGCTCTGACCTCTTGGGCTTTTAACTCTTTATTTGGTTCTGTGTTTCTTATTTAATAATACTGTTTAGAATTACATCTACACTAACTTTTATCACACAGATAAATTAACTACCTTAAATTTTGTAAAAATAAAAATGGCTGGTATAGATTAGTTAAAAAAAATAAAACGGCTTTATTCTGGGACTGGCTGGTTATATCTGTCAAATGTGAGAAGAAAATGTTCTGCTATTTATGAGAATAATGTTCCACAAACAAAATCTGGCAGTTTTAGGAAACAATCACTTAAAGAACAAACTGTAGCTGTAAAGGCTCAGAATTGGCAAGTGACACATTTCAAGAAAGGCCTTAAAACAATTAGACAATTACATTTGATGCTCTTTTCTCACAGTGAGATATGCTTGGGACACACTGCTCTGAATAGAAAATTCCAAGGGAAATAGAATACATGGCTGTCACCCTGATAGAAATGATCCCAACTCTCACCTTCCCCATTTATTTGTTTTAGTTTCGATGTTAAACAAAATGGTCGTATTTGATGAGACTTAATCTGAGTGTATGCATTAAATTCATATGGAGTTGGGCGAAAAGAAATACATATTTGCCACAGAGTCAATGATTACATATATCCTTGTTGCTGCAAGAAAAGACAAGAAGCCAACAAATGCTGTGGGACTGTAGAAAGAGGTCTCTTTGAGGAAGAGGGGTAAGTGATCTATATCCAAACTCTGACTTTTCCATCTTGTAGATGCATTGCCTGATGCAAACTACTTGAAGTTTTTTTTTTAAATCCCTGTTCATACTGAAAATTAAGGCCAGTTACATATTCTACTTACACGAAAATTATTTTAAGTAAATGAAGTAACCTATGTGGAAGTATTTAAGCTAAGGTCTAGGAAACAGTACCACCCATGGTGGGCTCTTAAAACTTGCTTGAATGTCTGAAATTTTATTGAGTTATTTCATTCCATTCTCAGCCCAGGAGTGGAAGGTAAAGAATAAGCAAATCTTGTAAGGCCCCAGGGCATGGAAAGTATCTAGGATCACCCCTATAATTATTTACCGTTTCTATTATATTTTAAACTAGTGTTAATTAGAATTCATAGCTAGAAATCTACAGAACAAATATTGCATCAAATTAAATGAAAGCCTCATGTAGGCAAACAAAGAAAGTACAAATTGCAAGCTGAGAAGATAACTTAGTGGAAGAGTGATTGCCTTGTGTACATGGGACATACAAGCTTGATCCCAGCACTGAAAAACCATAAAAAAATCTTTTGAATCTCCAACTTGCTGTGGATATTGCTCTATATAAATAAACACTGATTGGCCAATAGCCAGACAGGAAGTATAGGCGGGACTAACAGAGAGGAGAATTGAGGAAACAGGAAGGGAAGGGAGAGATTGCCTGGAGCCGCCGCCAGGACAAGGAAGATGTAAGGTACCGATAAGCCACGAGCCACATGGCAAAGTATAGATTAATAGATATGGGCTAAATATAAGAGTAAGAGCGAGACAATGATAGGCCTGAGCTAATGGCCAAGCAGTTTAAATAATGTAAGAGTCTGTGTGTTGATTTTATAAGAGGGCTCCAGGACTGGCGGGACTTGGCGGGAGCTGGAGAGAAATTCTCCAGCTACACACCCCTGGGCAGTCTTGTTACAAAAATAGAGAACTAAATTTGATCCCTCCATGAAGATAAAATGACTTAAGACATCTGCTTTTATATAAATACTTTCTTTGATGGACAGATTGTTACAATATAGAAAAGTTCTGGCAGGCTGGAGAGATGACTCATCAGTTAAGAGCACTTATTGCTCTTCCAGAAGATCCTGGTTTGGTTCCCAGCACCAACATGGCAGCTCAGAATGGCCTGTAACTCTAGTTCCCGGGAATCCAATGCTCTCTTTTGGCCTCTGGTGCTGGTTTTATGTCAACTTGACACAGCCAGAGTAATCTGAAAAGAGGGAACTTCAATTGAAAAAACACCTCCATATAATTGGGCTGTAGGCAGGCAAACCTGTAGGGCATCTATCTTTCTTCCTTCCTTCCTTCCTTCCTTCCTTCCTTCCTTCCTTCCTTCCTT
>CABHPR010154166.1:47749-67790 GCA_902168415.1 Peromyscus melanophrys
ACACACACACACACACACACACACACACACACACACACACACACACACAAGTTCATATTATGATGAGGAAGATAGAAATTGCTTTGGGGAACACTGGAAATTATCTCTTTATTTCCCAATAGCAAAATAAAATAAAATAAGGAGTTTCTGGAAAATATGATACTCGAGAGGGCAGCTCTTCAGAATGAAACTGAGTACAGACTTGGACCAAAAGATTGAGATCCAGACCTGACTCTGTACATGTGTTGTTTCCCTAGTCTCCCTTTGGGTACGGGTCGCAGTGTCCTTTCCCAGTGGGCTGTGAAAGGGTGCAGTGAGTTCACATGTGTAGAATGTCCAGGTCCGACATGCACCATGTCTAGACTTGTTCTAGACTAAACTGCGTGCTTCCTAAGAAAGAGGTGAAATAGGAATCTCAAGATCTTAGATGGTGACTGGTTTTTGCTAATCAGATTACAGATGTAATTAGTTAAGGAAAGCTGGTACTGAAATGGGATGGACTACATACAAACCCAATTTAAAATAATGTTTTTACATTTAGTGTATGTGTATGTGTGTGAGAGAATACACACACGAATACACATGCACACACACACACACACACACACACACACACACACACATTAGTATAGGTCTATGACAAATTGTGGAGTCAATTCTCTCCTTCTACTGTGTGAGTCCTGGGGACTGAGTGCAGATTGGTTAGGTTTGGTAGCAAGCACATTTACCTGCTGAGCCCATGGTGGTTTTAAAGGATAGAGAAAATGATGAGAAACATTAGGGACAGTACCATATTAACAACGAGGATTTGCAAGCTGGGAAGGGGCAAGCTAGGACGAGCCTGCTGATGCACGAATAGCTTCTTCTTGGACTCTCGTCTCTAGAACTGTGAAACAACAAATTCTATTGTTTTAATCCATCCAGTTTATGGTACTTTGATATAGTAGCCTTAAGGAACCAACAATGTGGGTGGTTTTAATACACATAATAATTACTTTGAGGCCGTGTAAATTACTTTTCTATGATACTCATTTTATTAATACTTAAGGCACTGACTGTCCTTATATGCCTCCTCCCCACCACACTCCCAATACACACTATGGATTAGGGAAGGAATCCGTGTTCTGCGCTGTCTCAAGTTCTCATGGGTTGAGATAAGGAAACCCAGTTCTTCATTTTGAGTACTTCAGAAAACTCAATGACCTCTGCCCCTTCATTTCCAAGGATCTCACAGCCTACACCAGTAATTATTCATGAACCATCTCAGTTCTATGCCCAGACCACTTTTTTCCAACATTTTGGAAGCCACGTACAAGACATAGCTTGGGAAACTCTTCAATCAGGACCAAGAAAAGGATATTTTATTTCTTCCTGGCTAAATCACTTGTACAATTAAGCCCCTCCCCCCTCTTTGGGAAAAGTAGGATATTTGCATATCTTGAATTAAAGATGTAATTTAACATTATTGAATTGAGAAACTGACAGGGAACTAAACAGAACAGAACTGCAACCAATAATGGGGCTATTTTTATTGCTGCTTTTAGCAAGAACAGTGATATAAAAACTCTCATGAAACCAATTAATTTTAGTCTTTTACAGATTATTTTTAATTCTCTTCTTGTAAAATGTCTACATGAAATAATTGCTTTCTAATCAGTAGCCTGAGTAAATGTTATATAAATGCTACTACTACACCTTTAGTTTGGTAACATTAACTCAGGTTCGTTACTTTAAGTACCTCACAGAATATTGCTTGGTAGTTTTATCTCGGACACAGACACAGCTTTTGCTGTGTTAAATAAATGTGACAATGAAGCTGACTGCTACAATAGCTTCAAACACTATATATAGAAGCACCTATGAAAATACAAGATTTACCACTGACGATTCAAAAAACACCATGTGTAGACAACTGATGCCAAGCTACAGATTCCGAATGTTCACCAAGCTGAGCACCTCCATTCGATTCTATCAGATTTGATTTCACTCCACGGCAGGATTAAAGATTTGCCTTTAGTAGTAAAAACCCTCTCTCTTCACTAAAACATACCAAACAGTCTATTTACTTTGGACATTTATTTATTGCATTTTTTCCTTTGCTTCACTAGGGTTCTGTACTGTCTCCTATCATTTTAACTTTTAAAAAAATGACATATCAATAAGATGAGAGCTGATAGCTCTGGTGTAGTGTCATTCTCTAAAGAGTCTGGCTACTTGAAATTTGAAAATTTCCAAATTTTAAGAAAATGTCAAGGATGTATCTCTTTGACATGAAAGTGTTCCTTTAAAAATCTGAAGAGAGTGCCTGGGGCTGTAGCTTAGTTGGTATAGTTGGTAGATCTCTTGCTTTGCACTTATGAAACCCCAGACTCCATTCCCAGCACTGCATAACCAGGTGTGCTGATGCATACCTGTAATGCCAGCACTAGGGAGGTGAAGGCAGGAAAACTAGAAGTTCGCCATCGGCTACAAAATGAGCTCAAAGCCAGCCTGCAATACATTATACCTTATTTCTCAATAAACAGATGAATAAATCAAAGACAAATGTATGAAAGAATATGCATCTCTGGCATAGACTCTCCCATTGCTCAAGGTTAAATACAGCAGTGTTCAGATGAATGTCAGCAGTTGTCCTTTGGCTTGAGAGGAAGCGAGCACACAGAGTTGTACATGATAAAGCAGCAAAACAAAGCCAGCTGTCCCCAAACTCTTAAAATAAACTTGGTTTCCAATGCCTCTTCGAAGCTATATTTATATAACTAGTCTAATAGGATGTCAAGATCTGTGTGACTATATCACTTTGAGAGAATAAAGAAAACAATATGCCTATACTCTGAGGAAGAATGTTTCCCAATGGCCAAAGCCAGAAGGCAGGGCCAAAAAGATGGAAGGGGGGTGGTATGCACCTGCCACACTGGGACTGAATAACTTTCAGGAGTTTTCACCTTGCTATATGTCAGATATAGACTCCTCCAGAATCCTGAGACAATTCCCATAATCTCAAGTTTATTATCTATCTGTTTCTCTATGAATCAATCAATCAGTCAATCAATCAATCAATCAATCAGTCATATGTCTACCTACCTATCATCTATTTGCCCATCTACTCTATTGGTTCTGTTTCTTTGCAGAGCCCTGATTCTTTCTTTCTTTCTATGTATGTATGTATGTATGTATGTATGTATGTATGTATGTATGTATATATCTATCATCCGTCTGTCTGTCTATCTATCTATCTATCTATCTATCTATCTATCTATCTATCTATCTATCTATCCATCCATCCATCCATCCATCCATCCATCCATCCATCCATCCATCCATCTATCTATCTATCTATCTATCTATCTATCTATCTATCTATCTATCTATCTATCTATTTATCATCAATCATCTGTCTGTCTATCTATCTGTCATTTAAATACCTACCTAGCAAATATCTGCCTGTCTTCCTCTTGGTTCTTTTTTTTTTAGTTTTTCAAGACAGGGTTTCTCTGTGTAGCTTTGCACCTTTCCTGGAACTCACTTTGTAGACCAGGCCTCAAACTCACAGAGATCCACCTGCCTCTGCCTCCAGAGTGCTGGAATTAAAGGCAAGTGCCACCACCGCCCGGCTCAGTTCTGTATTTATTTATTTATTTATTTATTTATTTATTTATTTGCTTGTTTGTTTGAGAACTCTTACTAGTTCACGTGTCAGAATTCCCATGTGAACACTGGGATACCCTGCAGTTTTCTCTTAGTTACATACAAGAAAACTAACTTTTAGCATAAATTCTAGAAAAATGATAGGCTTGAGAAATTTACAAATTTAAATTTCTGGTTAGCTCAAGGTTTCCTAAAAAGCTTGTAGTTTCAAACCTTAAGTTTTTATTTTTTTCCCTTTTATAAGTTTATTTTTAACATAATTTCCTTCAAAACTCTGATGATGAATTGATATTGAATATTTTTTTTTAATCTAGAACCCTTGTAATTAACTTATTTTCTTACAAATTTCCCCTTTTCTCCTAAAAGTAGACTTAGGTGTATGTGTGTGTGGAGGGGTTATTTAGTTAATTAGAATTTCTGTTAATCAGGTTTTTAAATTGTTTTTGGCAATTACAATTAGGTGAAAACTGCTTTCATGAATTTGAAATAATTTCTTATTATAGCATCTCCTTGATACAGATGTGTCCCCTATCTTTCTATGCATTTGAAACCAGTGGTCCAGTACTCAAAAGTGCTCAGAGGATGGGTGGCCCGGGCACCATAACCCACCAGAGCACGTTAGTGGCTGATCCTTCATTATGCAGCTAAGGTCTTGTCTAATCAGATGGTGCAAGGGAACAGCTGAAAACATTAACATGCCCACAGGCGTTATAAATCATGCTTTCCATGCATTCTCCTCAACTCGTGAGTTTTATTAAGTTGCAAGTAAAAAGAATAATCATCCTTGAATATCCACAGTATAATTTATAACCATTAAACTATAAAGTAACCCAATGTTATTAAAAGATCATCTTTATTACATGCTTAGCCCCTAGTTTTCTAATAGAAATTACAGTTAAAATTTTGAACTATAAAAATAAAAGTCATTTTCGTAATGATGCAAAACCAAACTTATCTCTTAAATAAAAGGGTACTTTCTTAATAAGACACCATTCTGACTAATACAGACTATCCCCCTTTCTCTGTTATTCTCAACATGCACTTGACCCTCTTCTTCTGAACCAACCATGTCATCTCATAAGAGTCTGAGGATCTTGCTATTGCTGAAAAAGAAACACAGTAAAATCATCCTGTTCCTCGGTGGGTTTGGGTAAAACCAGAAATCAGTAATAAAACCAGGTACAACTCCAAGAAGAGACATTGGAGAGGAATCTTGAAGAGCCTGCAAGAAACTGTGCATGAAACCACACACATTCATGCTATGTCTGCTTTCCCTCCCTCCCTCCCCCACCTCCGTCCCTCCCTCCCTCCCTCCTCCCTCCCTCCCTCCCTCCCTCCCTCCCCCTTTTTCCTTCCTTGCTCCCTTTCTTTTAAACAGTAACACGTTGTAATCGGGACAGTTGGACATGTTTTAACTATAAAAATTCATTCTCTTTGTGTTTATACTCTGCACCAGTAAATGAGTTAAGTAATAAAAACGTGAGCCATTTTCTTTAAAACAAACAAAACAATCTGCACTATCATCTATCTGATACAATATAGGATAACTGTGCACCTTACAAGTTTTCTGTGGGATTTGAGATTTAAGGACAAATTAAACTATGGGATATTCTAATAATTCAAATGGCTATAACAATGAAGGAATACACACATGTATATGTGTATATGTATGCATATATGTATATGCTCTCTGGTACTGGGGATTGAGCAAGAGACCTTGTACATGATATATAAGTGCTCTGCCACTGACCTGTATTCTAAGTTTTTTTTTAAATGTTTTTAGACATAATTTGCCTAAGCTTGTCTTGAACTCATTCTGTAACCCAGGCTGGCCTTGAACCTGTAATCTTCTTGCCTTAGCTTCCTAAGTGCCTGGATTACAAGCCTGCATTACCAAGCCTGACTGAGGAAATATTTAATATTACTTAAAATTGTATTTAAATTTAGATAACAACAACCAACAGGGTTTTAAAACAAAATCAGAAAAACATTTCTCCAAGAACATGACCAGCATTAGGTTCCAGCATGATATGGCCCAAAGATGCAAGCATATAGCTTTGTGTCTTTTAAGTCTCAAAAACCTAAAGAGAGCACCCATGTTAGTGTAGTATTTGGAGCTGATAAATATTACCAGCAACATGAGCTAGTAATTAGGTGTTCCATATATTCCAAATGCACAGGCATAATAGAAAGGAATGAAAAGAATTTACTGAGCAATGCTTCTTGGGCAGAGGAGAGGAGGGAGCGGCAGTGTTCTTCATAGAAGGGGAGATGTTTGCAAAGTAGTGGTATTTGGAGCTAATCGTGAATGCTTCTTTCCAAATCTAGTCTACAGACATATCAGTGGCCTAATAGTCTACAAACTGGGGCTTTTAGAAAGAGAGTCAGCTGCTCACCACTGAATAACACTACTGGTTAAAGTCCAAAGCAGACACCTAGAGCAAGTGTGTGGACCAGGAACTACTTCCTTTGAATGGGATTTAGGTTGTGCCATGAGAGGAATGGAAATCCAGACAGGGAATTTCACTTATTTCTGATTGGGGAGACCGTGGAATCATTTCTCAAATAAGGATCAATCTACCAGCTATGTGCAAGGTAGAAGGGAAGGAGGAAGAATAAGTGAAAATCCTTGGGAAGTGGTTAATAAGCCTCTATAACAAGCTAAATGAAAATGTAAGGAGACCTGGCACGAGGGTGGTGGTGAGAGTCAAAAAAGGACCACATTTAAGGGAAACTTGTGGATGACAACTCCAGAGGCATCTCTTAGGCACTACAGCTGACTAGATGTGGAAAAGGAAGGAGTTATGAAACGTGGACTTCATCTGTGATGACAGTGGTTCCCAGGCTAGCAGAAAGCTAGGCAAGAGCACTCTGGAAGTGAAATGGGTTTCCCCTTGGGCAACAGAATGTGGGGAATGGAGGTTTGGGTTTCTTCTGTTCCATGCCCCTCCCTGCTGGGCCAGCTCACAGAGGCTTCACTCTTGTGTGGCAAGTAAACTTTGTCACATAGATGTAGTTAATTCCTGATACTAAGCACTGCTATTTCCTCTCACCAGCAGACATTTGAGTGTAGACAACCAGCATTTTGGATTGACATTATGTTGAGAATAAAATATGGAAGATTATGTCATCAAGATCTAGTGGGACCCTTCTTATGATCTCAAGGGGCAAAGAGAGAAAAGCAGATGAGTGACAAAAGGCTCCCACAGTATGAAAGATAACTGAACATTGCTTAAAAATAACTGAGGAAGAAGAGGATGGGGTGATAACCCAGGCAGCAAAGTGCTTGACTTGTAAGCACAAGGTCTAGAGTTTGATTCACCAAGATTAAGGAGTTTTGTTTTTGAAAAGCCAGGCATGGTTGGTGGTTATTTGGAATCCCAGCACCGGGGATGCAGGGACAGGTGGATGGATCCCTGGGACTCCCTGTTCAACCAACCTAGCTAATCTGGTGAGTTGCAGGTTCTATCTAAAACATTGAAGTGGGCAAGCTTAAGAGAGGACAGCTGAGGTTGTCCTGTGGCCTCAGCATGTATCCACACATGCACACCCAAGTGCATAGACAGCTTCCTCCTAATTCTTGTTTCCATATATTCATGAACATGTTCACACACACACACACACACACACACACACACACACACACACCTCCTACGATAACTCTACCTGGTGACGTTATCTGATTGTAGTTATAAGTAGATACAACAGTGAACCACAGTTGCACTATGAACCTCAGAGACAGAGATCAGACAGGAGAGCAGACCTTGCCACTGAGGAGAAATCACTAAGGACCACTTTTCAGTCATTAGTGCTCTGGGGAAGGTGCTCAGCATACAATCTCACAGAGGACCGTGCAGACTCAATTCTCCTGGTAATGAAAGATGAAGCCAAGTGTGATTTACATAAGTGGAGGTCATGGACAACAATAATATCTCACCCATGAGCCACGTGAATGAGAGTATTTTGAGATACCTCCAAATTAAGTGTTAAGAAATTGTGCTCCATAGGCAACATAGGTGATGGCTTGTCAGTTAACTCTTGTGACACTCAGCTATAATAAAAGGAAAATGCATTAGAAGGGGCAAAGAGGCAATGAAAATAAGTCAAAGAAGAAAGCTAACCTATAAGACACTGATATTTTGGCTCTCATTTTTCTTTCTATTCTTTCTTTCGTTTGGTTTTCTGATAATCAAGATTCAGGTAACTTAATTGAGACACATAATACAGGAGAGATTTTTTTTTCCTCTAGGTGTGATCTTTATTCTTGGACCAGGGCATATGCCATATCAAACACGTCAGACACATGCCACACAGCCAGCCAGGACTCCACGCTATCCTCTTAGTGAACAATTGAAGCCTTCTGCTCTGTCTACACACAATTCATTTCTTTCTTTCTTTTATTATTTTGTATGTGGCACATGCATATGTGTATACCTGTTCACAGATGTGCATACTCATGCATGCACACTGGAGACCAGAGGCTGACGTTAAGTATCTCCTCTCTCTCTCTCTCTCTCTCCCTTTTTGCTTTTGAGATAGGGTCTCCAACTGAACCTGGAGTTCATCAATTCAGCTAGCGGGGAAAGCCACAGGATACACCTATCTCTGTCTCCTAGTGCAAGGGTTACAGGTGTGCACAGCTGTCCCATGCCTGGCTTTTACAGGGGTTCTAGGGATCTGAACTCAGGTCCTCAGGCCTGTGCAGCCACCTCCCGAGCCCCACTTCCTTGTTAAGTACCTCAAACCCTCCTTATCCATCTCCTCACATTGGCTCTGCCTTCTCTGTTCTTAGATCACACTAGAATTTCTCCTGTCCCTCCAGCCCACCAAGCTCCTTGCCACCTCTGGGCTTTCACTTGCAAATCTCACCCTGCTCCACAGCCTTTGCCTGCCTAACTCTTGCTTGCCTTACAGATTTTTGTTGAGATGTCGCTTCTTTGAAAAGGTCTTCTCTTAGATATCTCCAGGCCATATTCTTTGGGCCCCATGATCACTAGACTTAGGAATACAGCCATGATTTCATATTTATTTGGGTGATGACTGGATTATTGCTTTTCCCTCCCAGCAGCCAACAAGCTCCATGCAGGAAGGCCCACAGTAGCAACACTTTGCTCACCACTGTATTCCCAGCTTATGGGAGAAAAAGAATCTGCTCACAAATGGTACTGTCACTGTTCGCCAAATGACTGAACGGCAGACTGTCATGCTCTGAGAACTGAGCCAAGTTCTTTCCCATATATACTCCTATCTGCAGATGAGAGAGAGGAGAAAAAAGCAGTCTTTTATAACCAACCAAGACTGCACAGCCAGTATGTCTTACAGTGGAGAGTCAAACCTAAATGCATCTGGCCTCATCTTCTGCTTTCTCTGATTTGTTCGAGAGTATCTACACTTAATTATTTTGCCTTGCTTCCTCTCACTATATCTCTCCACTGAGTCTGAAAGTTCATTTGGGATGGGCATAATGTCGGGTAATTTTATATACCCCTCACATCTCCCTTCTAAGAGAACTTTATATTCTATGTGCGTGTACTGAACACTTGGATTAATAACATTATTCAGTAATAATATCATGAAAGCTTTGTCACATTGAGTTCTATGTTCTATAACAAGCCCTCCGAGAGAGACACTAACATCTGAGTATAATGCATGCATATGAAGGACTCATCTTCTACCCAAGTGCAGAGGAAACAGCTAAGCATTGTTTCAAAGATGCAGTATTGGCAAAATGAAACAGACACGATATGGAAATCTCTTCTCCTACTCACTGAATATTTGCTGAGTGCATTTTCCCTATGCCAAGTGCTTTTATGGGTGCCAGGGACCAGAGACTGAGTTGTAGGCTTTTCCCTTATGGAGCTGTGTGGTTGCGATGGCATTACAGTGATATAAATAAATAATCTTAAATTAAGACAGCATGTTCTATACTTGAGGTGAGGATGAGAAGGAGACTTGAGAAAAGGAAGGGCAGCATGAGGAAAACACGGCTAAGGGTTCTTGTTCTCCCATATTTACTAAGTGACACACACTGGGCAAGCTCCTTGTCTCAGGGCTTTTTCCACACACACCCACAATACTTAACTCTCAGGGCTGCTACACACGCCTCTCAACACACTTAGAAAATCATATTCTTTAGTTTCCAAAGGTAGCTAGGTGACCATCTGGGAGTAAGAACAGAGCTAAGAGTATGAATTTTACCAGTGACTAGTAAACTCATCTATTGTCAAACAGCACTTTTTTTAATTAAGAAATTTTTTATTCATTTTACATACCAATCACAGATCCCCCTCTCTTTTCCTCCTCCTGCCGGCCCCCAGCCTTCCCTCTGCCCCCCCCCCCCATTCCCTCCTCTGAAAAGGTAAGGTCTCCCTAGGGAAGTCAGCAGAGCTCTGCACATTCAGTTGAGGCAGGTCTAAGCCCCTCCCCCTGCACCAAGGCTGTGCAAGGTGTCCTGTGCAAACAGAGCACTTTTATGAGATAAACAAGACAATGTGCATAAGGTTCTTTGTAAATGATCCTAGTTTCCATCTCACAGGCAGTTCAAAGATGATATTCTAGATTCACCCTTTCATGTGCAAATGAAAATCTGCTAGCTGTAGCAAGGCAGAGGGAGTGCAGCTAACCAGCCTCCTATGGGAATGGTTGTTAGGAAGCAAGCTCACCTTTCCTGGCTCACTTTTCTTATGTCCTCATTTACTTACAACAGTTTCCATGGAGGTTCTTCCTGCACGTTGTAACACAGTGGCGGGGGGTGGTGGTGGTGGTGGTGGACCACAGTGTGGTTAGTAACTACAACATGCTATGGGGACTTTCTACTTACTAGCGTGGTGAGTCAAATCGGCTTTATAAAATACACTGCCTCAGGAATTTTGTTACAGTGACAGGAAATGGCTAAAGACAAGATATGATCTGGAAATAATAACAGCCAAGGCTTGGATGCATTCATCTATTTGCCAGTCCTTATATATAAAGTTCTCTTGAGTTCTACCACCAAAAGTGACAACTGTGTGAGCTGGTGATGTCATAGAACATCTAGTCTGAATCTTATTGTCCCTTAAATTCTTGTAACCATGCAGCAGCTAGAAAGGTCAGTTGCTGGAATAATCCCACTTCTCTGCACTGCTACCACATACTAAGGACCATTGGTGGTGCCCTATTCAAAGGGTTTTGTATTCATGTTTGTATAAGGTAGGTTTTACCATCACAATCCCCATTTTGCAGATGGGGATACTAAGGCTCATGGAGATACTTCCAAACCTCAGAGATAGTTTTAAACTAATTTTTCCCAATTCTAAGAACTGCCTCATTATCACCCCCATCCCCGACCTTGGACCGTATACCCTGAAACAGTCCGGCACCAACTGACATGCTGTTCTGATGAATCACTTCCATGACAGAAGGATACATTAAAGGAGGACGTTCTTTAGAAACAGCTCAAGTAGTTGTTTTAAACACTGCTTGCAGCTTGAAGCTCTGGGAAAAAATCATTTAACACTTTCCCCCAAGATTCAGCAACTTACCTCTGCAAATGTTAAAGACAGTAATTCATTTCAAAGTTAAGCACTTTACATTTGCCTTTTCTGTGTATAATAGAATGGTGCTTATCACTTGTGTGGGTGGTGGTGTAAATGTATACTTGGTCATGTGTATGTGTGCATGTGTGGGAGGATTCTCACACATGTGTTCATGTGCATTTGGAGGCCAAAAGTCAGAATTGGATACCTTACTCTATTGCTTTCCTCTTTCTTTCTTTCTTTCTCTCTCCTTCCTTCCTTCCTTCCTTCCTTCCTTCCTTCCTTCCTTCCTTCCTTCCTTCCTTCCTTTCTTTCTTTCTTTCTTTCTTTCTTTCTTTCTTTCTTTCTTTCTTTCTTTCTTTCTTTCTTTCTTGTCTTTCACTGAACCTGACGCTCACTGATTGAGCTACAGTGGCTGGCCAACAAGCTCCTGTCTCAGCCTTGCCAGCTCTGGGATTCCAGGTGCATGCCAACATCATGCCTGCCTTATATGGGTGCTTAGGATCCAAATTCAGGTTCTCATGTTCACACTGAAAGCACTTTATCTACTGAGCCATCTCGCTAACTCTTAAGTTGACAATCTTTAGAAACCAAAATTGAGTCAATGATAAAATAACAATATACAGCATGATGATAATGATCAGAAGAACGTAATCTTCAAAAATACATTTTCATCCATACAAAGTTATTTTAAATAAACTTTAAAAATATGTGGTTAGTAATCCCAGTATAATTTTAAAGGACAGTTCAATAGTTATTAGGTAAGTAAAATATGAAATTAGATTTGAAATTTAAAAGCAATAAAATGTTTTATTTTATTTAAGTATTACTTCACGTGGAATTACAGAATTTTGTAGAATATGGGTAGGCTACTGGAATTCATCTAATCCAGTCCTTTTGTTCTAGAGCCTCAGTTAAAGAGGGAGAGACACAGCTAAGTGCTTCAGCAGTACAGATTTAGAGTGAGATGGACCTAAGTTCACATCTTGACTCTGCCTCTCACCAGCTCTGTGAGTCACAGAGGAGGGTCTTCAGATGCCTTGGCTAGAAAGCAGAAATGTTATATTTGAAATAAAAGAATTCTCTTCAAAAACCCAAGTCACTCACTCACTCATTCATTCATTCATCCACTTGTCCAACAAGTATTAAGACCACACTAGCTGTATGGCTTCAGGCAGGTTACTTAGCACTTTCTGCCTTGGTTTCCAAAAGATCTGTAAAGTGGGAATCTCTGTGACATTTGTAAAACAATCTATGTGACAAATACATCAATTAAAGTATATAAAGTGTTCATGGTTTCTGCTGGTGTACTGCAGAAGCTAAGGACTAATATTGGAGATTATTATTATTCTCCTACTACTCTGGTGTGTTAGGGAAAATGATTGACTCTGGGGATATAATTTAGAAGCCCTATGTAATATTTTCCTTCCAATTACTAAGCATCTCATTTGCATAGACCCAATCTCTCATTCCATTGCTCAGTTTCGATAGTGAAGCCATTTGGAAACTTCTTCACTAGGGGTCCATTTTGACAGTGCTATCCTTCATAGATGAAAAGAAAAATACTCCACATCCAAGAGCTGAGCATAAATTTTGTGCTTTCCTGCAAATATCTCTACAGTCTTAGCCAGCCTCCTGGGTAAGAAGTGATGAGTTTGTGAGTACATGTGGAGGTTAGCTCTGTCCCCACAGAGCAAAGCAAAGTTAACTGCTTCTCTGGGGGATTGAGTCTCACATGTCATTCTCAGTGCTCAGAAGCCTAATCAGCAATAACAAGCCACAGAAATCCAGCAATGGCTATTTCATTGTCCTTGGTTGTTCTGTGATAGTCGGGTGAGTTAATGAGAATGCAGATTCCATAACTCATGTCTAATGAATTAATGTAGATTCCCTTACTGCCTTGGAATGCTCAGGATGTGGCAGAAATCATATGTAACTCTTACTTAGGATCATATGAATCACTGAGAATGCATGAAGTTTTGAGTGGCCACACAGCTTCTCTCTCTTTTTCCAAGAAAATATTACACTATCCAAGAGAAGCGAAGGGTCAATTCACCTTTATACCCTTGAGAGAAAGTTCTCTTCAAAACTCACTTTGACGTGCCAGTCTCACTAACAAGAAATAAACAGGCATAAGTTTTTTAGTATGGAATCTATCACCTCATGTGTGTTCATATGTACATGTATATACATACACTGCGCATGCACACATAGCTTGGTTGTCATTTTCTGGTAAGAAAGCTGAACTACCACCGCCCCCAAAAAAGAAATAATCAAATCCAGAAAGCTACATTACTAGGGCCAGCCCAGCAGATAAAGGTGCCTGCTGCCAAGGCTCTGACCATTTCTTCAGGTATCATCCACAAGTTGAAGCAGTTCTTAATGCTTCTGGGTGGAGTTTGGTCTCCGAGATCTATATCATAGATGCAAAGCTGAGTCTTCAAAGTTGTTCCTGGTCCTAATGATAGAGAATCAGGTAATTCTTGGTTGAAAGAGACCATATTAAGCATTTTGGGTCCTTATTACTACTCTTGCCTTCTACACACTAGATGTTTTCAATTGTCTTTAAAATAGATTTTTATCAATTTTCTGAATACCCTATGTGTGTGTGTGTGGGGGGGGGGGTGTTGCTCCAACTGGAAATCTGCTTAAAGTAGCTTTTTCATTCTGGGCACTGAAGAATGTAGAAGAATACAAGGACTGATGGACAGAGAATGCTTGCACTGGATTTGGAGTATGAACTGCAGAAAAATCAAGCTAACTTGATTTGAGTTCAGGGCCTTATGTGACATCTTGCATGTAGCTAATGTTCAGAATGTACTTATCAGGTGAACTGATGTTTAGGGACCATAACCCACTTCCTGTTTCTCTCTACAAATTCTCTCCCCTAGAAGAGCCTACCAGGCCAGGGAGTGTGAAGCTGTCAATACTGGGGGGTTGTTTTATTTTATGCATATGAGTGTTTTACCTGCATGTATATATGTGCACTGCCTGTGTGCTTGATGCTCATGGAGATCAAAAGACAGTATCAGATCCCCGGAACTGGAATTACAGGTGGTTGTAAGCCATCGTGCGGGTTCTGAGGACTTAACCCTTGTTTTCTGAATGGGCAACCAGTGATCTTAACCTCTGGAACATCTTTCCAGCCCCAGGAATTCTTTTTAAAAGGAAAACAATAACATAAACCATCTTAGCTCTAGGATTAGAGACTAGAAAAATCCCCTTTTAGGAAAGGTGAAGTTGTTCCCTTAGCCATTAGCTATCCAGAAAACCACTTCATCGGAGCAGAAATCTAGTTCTTTGTAGGAATAATCCTAGAAGCATCTAGCAGCTTTCCTGGATCCTTATAGCAACCCTCTGACAGGGATGTAAAGCATCAGGATGTTTGCAGGACACCCAGAAGGTCACACATTCAGGCATTATTATCAGAGCTGGGTGCTGCTCTGAGCTTTCCTCACTGTGTACTCTACTTGATTATGCTGATTATCATAGATACAAATGAAGACTCACTACTATTGTGAAATAACAATGCGGGTTAATGGTATTCTTTATTCCTAGAGGGGGAAATTACAGACATGAAACCAATTAAGCCACCTTTCTTTCTTTGCAAAAATGGAGACCGTCAGATTGTGCTTATTGTCAGTAAAGACACATGGATTTGTGGTTCTTTCCCAGATTTTACTGAGATAGGCAATGATACTGGGGCTGTCCAGGTTTCCCCTTTTGAAATGACAATGACTATGTTAATATGCTAGCTCACAAAAGGCAGCACTAAATAGGAAAACCAAATATTTTGAAATGAATATTCCACAGTATCCCTTTGCAGAGGTTCAGCAATGCCGCTCTTGGAAATCTCTATTAGGGAAAGGTTCTTGATTGCCCTTTCCTGGACATGGCTATGGAGAGGCTACCTTCCTGTGATTGATAAAGTGTCTCCAGAGAACAATGGCAGACTAATTTATGTGTTCCTTAAACTTTAAATGGTTGTATTTTAGTCCCAGGTCTACTAAATATCTACCACAAAAACCTTTCACATGGAAACACATCATGTCACATGTACATTGTTAATGTAACTATGGTAACCCCCCAAAAATGCCACCAATGTGTCTGTTTCATATACAAATGAGATGACAGCTGTGGAGTCCATGTCTGCCCGTAGTATAATAGATGTGAGCTAAGACAGCCTGGGTCAGAAGATTACAACTCATTTACAGTAATCAGAGCTTTCAAATAACATCACAACATCTGAGCTATAAAGAGTGTAAATGGAAGGTAAGAAGCCACTATAAAAGCAGGCTCTCCTCCACAGCTTTCAAAGCTAAGTGTCTTAACCTAATGCACTGGTCTTTTTAGCAGGTGCTCTGAAATTAGGATGAACAGCACCTTTGATGTGTATTGCAAGCCTCCACCTATTTTCTCTGCTTCTTAGGGGCAATTTTTCAGGTCAGTAGATATGATGATTCCATCCAAGTTAAATGTTTATGGTAGTTGTGGTCCTGGAGGCAAAGCTTTTACAATTCTTTTTGATATTCTAATCAATTATGATAGTTAGTCCTTCCAGCCCTATTGGCCCAGCCATGCTATGTTACAACTGAGGAATCTCAAAGTTAGCAGGTTAAGGAAGACCACTTGGGTATAACTGGTAATAGTCTACTTATCAACCAAGTAACTGGTAAAATAATGCAAGGTCAATAAACCATTTATTATATCTGTTCTTTGAGACATAGAAACTAAATTCTGAAATATACCCAGAATGTTGATATGTTAAAAGAGAGAGAAAATGAGTTTTAAAGTGAACTCCATTTAAAACTCTAAGATCCAATGGCTCTCTTGTGGTCTCTAAAATACTGCATTTTACTGGGTTTAGCCTTGGTTTGTATTCTGTTCTTTGATCCCAAACAAGAAAGACTACATGTTTTTCTGACTTCATCTATATAATTTTAATTTCATTCCGAATAAAATATTAATCAAAGCTCTATTCATGAGTTAAAGATATTTCCATTGTTCTCAGAAACCAAAATATGGTTTTAAAATGGAAGCTGCTTTATCTTCCGATTGGCTTAACTCAAAATAGATGTTCAGCATAATAACTTAAAAAATTCAATACAATATTTGAGCAGCCTTATATTAGTGCTGAAATGAATCAGAGAATAACTATTTGCAGCTGAAAAAAGAAATTATAAGAAAGCACTGTGAAAGTCTGGTGAAAGCAGCACCTATGCCTGCAATGTATCATATTTTATATACAGTCTATGGCTTATTTAAGGTGGCATAAAAGCCTACAATAAGATAATTGATGATTATTTATAGTCAGCCAGGTGGGGGGAATCAAACTATTAACTGTAATAGTAGATTTATTTCTTAGAAGTTGATTTTTAAGTACTTATGCTCTCTGGATATGTTGCTGAGAGAGATTATTTGTAATAGACTAAGGAGAAGTTCAGGTCAAGAGCCCAGCAATATAAGACTCTACGCAGAGGCCAAGGATCATCTTTCTCATGTTTATCTTACTTGTTAATCTCACAGTTCCAGAATCTAACAGGAACTACCTATGCCTACTTTGTCAGAACTAACATCTGTAGTTGGATCTGGTCTGAGTTTCTTTTATTTAACAGAGCAATCTTTTCTAATAATTAAGTACCTTATTACTTTTATTTGCCAGAATGCAAACTCGGTCCTTCCTGTATTAAAGCTGTCCAATAAAGACCTCCCCTAGGGAGGCTAACAGTTGACAGTTCATAGATGTGATGCTGTGGCATCTTACCTTGATTTTAAAACTACCCTTTAATAATTTTATATCAAAAACGTATGTGGGTTTAGTTTGGAAATGCCATTTTTATTATATAATCATCCCTCAATTCCATCAGGGAGACAGAAAGCCAGATTTGAGAGTAACAGAAGAGCTCAGTACACCAATGTTGCTTTCTGACTTCTGCATAGCTTCAAGACAGAAAATGCAAACTTGGCTATTAACACCTTGCAATCAGATTGGACTTGATTCATTTTTTTTCTAACTGGAGTAGACTGCCTTGTATATAAAGGGCACTGGACCAGAATATGATAATCATAATAACAACAACTTCAGAAAACACGGGAAACAGCATGCGAACATCTGTTGTCCACCCCTCTCCCCAGTCAAGCCCCTCCAAGCAATATTGTCTTTCTGTTGTATTTTAATGTCTCTTTTGGTGAGTATATAGAAAACAGGGTCATCAAACCCTGTTGGGTGAATAGGTTTCTTTCCCCCTCCAACAGTGTTGGGGGCTGACAAAAGAAGAGTTTCTGGGGCTGGCTTGTCAGGGGTTCTCGCTGCAAGCCTCACATGTGGCCCATGCGGCCCAGCTTTTGTTCTATTAGTCTTACAAAGTCAGGAGGTGAACAGCATGACTGACCAGCTAATATACCACAAGACAGAAAAGTCCTTGCTTTGGGAGTCCATTGAATTACTTCCCCTGTTCACTGTTCAGTACTGGGACGGACACACACACACACACACACACACACACACACACACACACACACAGAGGTCCACTCCCTTTGCTGGAATGGGATGCTCTCATCAACTGCAGCCTTTTAACTTTGTCACCTAAGGAACTCAAATGAGGTTAAATGAACAGTGACCACTCTACTGAGACCTTCCAGTTGGTCAGTGACAAGCACCTTTTCCTATATTACTTCTCTCTCAGGGCAGGGAGCAAATGTTGGCCGAAATAAAAAAAAAAAATACTCAAAGAAAAAGAAAAGAACTCTAAAAGTTGAGGAGTCAGTGAAGAAATCATTTCAAGCCACCAGAAGTGGATTAAAGTTACTGCCTGCATAGGAATATTCCCTCTATGCAGCACGCACAGATACATCCAGGTAAGAGCAAGTGGATTTGAGCTTTCCATATAATACCACACTAAGAATTTGGCTCTTGAATAAATGTGTCAGCAAGCCATGGAATCCCCAAACAGAGAAACCCACACTGGGCCTTTATTCCACGTTCTTAAGGTCTATTGTTAACTGAAGACTCCTTGTCTTTTCAAATTCCTTCATGTGAATGGATGAGGCCAGACATCTGCCAGGATCCGCTCACATTTGCATGCAAATTAGAGACTTCATGACACACATGGCCCTGGAGCCAGTAACACCACTTCGACTCCAGCTTTATACAGGTCAGAGTATAAGTTTCCACTTCTCAAGTTCCAGGTTTTAAAAACGAAGTCATGGCAATATAGCAATAATATTAATTGTCTAGATGGCCGTGGTAAATCGAACTGGAAAACAAGATAACATACTGTCTCAGAAAATCCTACAGAAAAAGTCCAAGTCAGTACGTGTTCCCTCAGCGAATCTGAATTCCGTATTTGTTTTATTATCTGGGTCTGGGAATGAATGTACTAACGACAGGATGGGATTTAGGAGCTTTGCCTACATGATTCAGTCGCTCAAAGGCTTTGACACTCTGCTTACTCTCTGCACAGTTGGCTTTGAAGCTATTGCTGTGGATACCGCAGGCAAGGTCCCTCTGGAGCAAGTTCTACTACGGAATCTTCCAGCCTGCGCATCCATGCCTGCTATTGGGCCACAGTCCCAGGACGAACTTTCCAACCTGCCCAGTGCACGAGGTGCCTCGGGGCTGCCTGGCTTTTCTGGGGAAACCCAACCAGCCAAGGACTTCCCCCTCATGTGGCGGTGACTTTGGAACCGAGGAAGCACCGAACCAGGCGGCAGCAGCCCACACCCCCTCTCCATGCAGCACAAAGGACACTCGCTGGTAAACTTTCCTAGCTACTGATCCTGGAGAAAAATGCCTGGAAGAGACCAAGGCTTCCTTGAAATCTCCACATCCATGACAAGCCTCCTTAAGGGGCTACGGCTTCTAGTTTCAAAACGTACATTTTTCTCCTTCTTGTACCACATAATAGTTGAGTATATTCTCCCCAATGCTCTGACTTCAGTACTCTCAATGTTTTGTTAATTATGCTCCTTGCTCTTTATTCTTAACATTGAGGCCATTGCCAAGACCTCTTCCACTCCCCACAACCTGCCACCTTCCTTTCTCTGCTCTTGACCCCATTCCAACTCCCTGGGTCTTCTGTCTGCGTTCTTCCCAGACCCCAGCTTCTTTCCCTGTTCACATCCCCAAGCCTTCCCTTCTCTTTCCCACCCAGGACATCATCCCCTGACGGATCCCTGAAATCCTGGGGGCTCAGCTCCAGTCATTGCCTTTTTCCCATTTTCGTTTGGCCTGCCGTCTCAACTCTCCCTGTTTCATTTTTTAAAGCAAGAGGATGGTAACTAGATTCTCCTTTCCCGACTTCACCCCCCCCCTCCAACCCCAGCTCCAGAAACCGCACCCCCTTGTCCCCCTTAGACCCGCGATCTTATCCCGAGGTTTCTTAAACACTGTAGGGTCCTCCAAGCTGCCAAGTTTGCTTCCACTCTCCCCTCGCTGCCTCCCAAACCTCCTGCTGCGGCCCAGTAGGTCCGGGCACCACTTACCCTAAGGCCGGGCTGGTGGGGGTGTCGGGGTGCGCACGGAGCGGGCAGAGCGGGCGGCGGCGGCGGCAGCAGCAGCAGCAGCAGCAGCAGCAGCCTGAGGATGAGGACCGGAGGAGCAGCGCCTCCTCCCAGCCCGCAGCGCGCACTGGCTCCTCGGGGGACCCCGGCAGAGCACCAAGACGCAAGGCGAGACAGCTGCAGGAGCAACAGCTGCTGCGCGGGGCTGAGCTAAATCCGGTTCTTGGGGGTCGGAGTAGAGACAGGCAGAATTGGGAAGGAGGGTAGAAGAAACGGGGTTCAGAGGGCGGGGCGGCGAACGATCAGGTCTCAGGGAAAGCGTTCTAGGCGCCTCGGGATGCAGTGGCACGGATGCCGCTGCCTGGGAAGACGCCGTG
>CABHPR010154167.1:5904-26637 GCA_902168415.1 Peromyscus melanophrys
AAGAAAGAAAGAAAGAAAGAAAGAAAGAAAGAAAGAAAGAAAGAAAGAAAGAAAGAAAGAAAGACTGTCAGTGATACAGCATTTGCCTTAGGTTTAATCCCCAGTACTGCCAAAAGGACAAAATGCAAACAGCCTAAAGAAAGAAAAAAACAACCTCTCATATAAAATTTGCATAAAGACACTTGAGGATGCTGCTGCTCAAATTCCCCCTCCTCACTTGAGAGAGCATCAAGCATCTTCTGCACCAAGCCCCACATTTATTGGGGCCTCATGGGCTGTATCCCTTCTGCAGTATTGGTAGCCCACTTCTTTGAGCCAACAACTCCAATATTCTGACCTCAAACACTGCCTTGCATGAACTATAATCTTAGAGATGGAATCATTTGGTCAGATTTGTTCTTAAAAACTGCAGTTAATACAAAACTGCCCTGAGGTTGGGTGTGGTCCAGACACTTGCCTACAATCCCAGCTCAGACAAGGCTGAGGCAAGAGGATCACTTGGACAAGTCTGGACAAGTAGGATCTCAAAATAGGAATAAGCAAAGTCCTTGAACAAGGCCTTCCTTCCCAGGTCTAGAACCCCAGACTTCACTTGGATACCATGGTGATCTAATGTGACCTATTCAGGAAAATAACTAAGCAAATCCCCAACTAGTTAGACTTTGTTGAAACATACTTAGAACATATTAGTGAGGTTTCTACTTAAAATGACACAGCAAATAATTACCAAGTGGCGGTCCTCCACCTCTTTATGCTACTAGGAACAGAAAAATAAACCGAACACCATCCCTGTGTTGCTTCCCACAATCTGGAAGGAAGGGCAGAGGATGAGGGACATGCTGGGCCAGGGGAGATCCTGGTCAGCTTGAAGAAACTGACTGTGTAGGAGAGAAGGCTCTGGGAGACCCAGTGCCTGGGGTGGGGGATCGAGGGGAAATGGGGGTGGTAAGCAGATCTGGACTTTTCGGAAGTCACAGTGAGGCTGAGGTGTAGCTCAGGGTGAAATGAAGCTTGCCAGATAAAGTTGAAAATAGGTCATTAGCTAATGAGGAGAGAGAAAGGGTGTCTCAGAGTTCTGCAGAAAGGGACCCAGAAAGCCTTCAAGGCAAAAGGATAGAGCAGTTATTGTGCTATATTCCCCTGGGAGGTGGAGGTTAAGGGGATAGAGTTGTAAAGGTTAACAGGCTTCTTGAAGGTCATTGGGAACTCTTCAGATTTCAGGGTTGTTTTTTGTTTTTGTTTTTGTTTTTTATACTGACGACCAGACAAACAGAAGTTGTAGAGAGATCTTTCAGAATGAGAAAAGAAAGCCTCTTGGAACTTGACACCTTAGGCCATAGCCCTAAGGTGAGGACAGTCATAGAAGGGGCCTTACAAGGACCTGGCCTTGGGCTCTGGATGACCTTCCTGACTCAGGGCTGTGTCTCCATCTCACAAAGGGTCCATTCTGTGATTTGCAATCCCCTTAGCAGCCTTTGGAGGTATGTGGGGTGGGGGGGTGGGTGGTGAGGGTGGGGTGAGGGTGGGGGGGTGAGGGTGGGGGTGGGGTGGGGTGAGGGTGGGGACAAATCTTGTAGCAAAATGTTAACTAAAGCATGACTTGGTGGTACATGTCTGCAATTTCATTACCAGGAGGCCAGAGGCTCTCAAATGTGAGACCAGCCCGAGCTGAGTAAGTTCAAGGCCATGCTGGGCTACAGAGCCAACAAACATCCCCCACCAAAAACTAAAATAAAAGAAATTAAAAAATGAAACCCAGAGCAGAACAAACGCAGCTGCTGTGCTGCACACCTGCAGTACTGGCTGACTGGTGGCTAAGGAAGACCTTCGGAAGTTCAAGGCCAACCTCTGCTGTGTAAGGAGTCGGAGGCTAGCCTGAGCTGTGTGGCACTATGTTTCAAACACTAAACAAATTAACAGCTAAGAGTCTTCAACAGGATCCAGGTATGGTAGAGTAAGGCTGTAATCCCAACTTGACTTCCTGCTGGGGGCAGGAAGATGCCAAGTTCAAGGCCATTTTTGGCTACACATTGAGTTGAAGACTAGGCTAGGCTAGATTGCCTAAGATCTTGTATAAACAAAACAAAACATTCTTCAACAAACCATGACTATGATTTATTTAAAACAATTTTGGGGAAAATCTCTATAATAAGCTCCAAGTATGTCTAAATCACATATATTTTGAGTGACATCCAGACCATCAAATTTTCTAAAGACCTGACTTGGAGTGTACTCTCAGCTCACTCTCAAAAGACAATAGACTTCTTAAAGAAACCAAACCTTAATTTTTTTCTCTGCCACCAACCTAGTCAGAAACTTGTTTTCTGAGGGCTAGAAATGAGCTCACCCTCCAGGGCTGTAATTCTGTATCACCTCCACCAAGATGCATCTCAGGACACCCTCCAGTGTTGGCTAAGTGCTCCCAACTTGCTCCAGGGACTAACAGAGGCCAGCATTGTCGTCCCCATCCCCCAGATGAATCAATACGAGCCAGTTGGTGTAAACAGATCCTCCTCTGCTCCCGTGAAGCCACACAGGAACATCTAAAGGGGGGTAACAACGCCACTTTGTGAGGCTCCTGGCATGATGCCATCTCGCTTCTCACTCCCAAGAGGGTAGTGAACAGCTTGGGCAGCGCGCTGTGCGTAAGGCTCACTACACATTTGGGAGGAAACCATGAGCCATTTTTGAGTAGGTCTCCAGGGCTGCAGGTTCACCCCAGGCAGAGGGGAAGACCCCACACAGTGGCACAAGTGTTTTCTCCTCTTTTTCTGATGCAAGCGGACCAGGGCCTGGTCTCAAATGAATGAAGTAAAACACATGTGGCAGGGGTGCTACCTGGGGCCGCATCCTGTGCTCATTTCTACCCTACACACCTTGAGCCTCACACAAAGACCCTCCTTCAGGCAGCCAGCCTGAGCCACTCAGGTTCTGTTTTCACACCTCTACCTAGAGATAAGAGGTAATGCTGAGGAATCACATAACTCAGTTGCGAAATGAACCTGATCAGCTAAAATTGACCATTTTGAGTGCCAAAGTGGAAACTAGCTTGGTAGGCACTCAATGGGTCCCCTGTTTTCCTCCTCCTCTCCCAGAGCAGCACATCTCTGTCAGCTGGTCATTGGCTGGCCCATTGGCTAGGGCTGAGAGCAGCCAGGGCCTTGTGCTCAGTCAAGTGCACCGGCTTTGACTCGGTGCCTTCTGGAAAGCACTGGTTAGCTGACACCAGGAAGCTGCCTCTGACCCTCCCAGCAGCACAGGTAACTGCTCTGTTTGGCAGGCAGCACCTGTCCAGGGCTCCAATCCCCAGACACTGGGAGTTTCGGTCGATGAAGACTAAATGTTAACAGGCCCTTGGATCTTAGTGTCCTAAGTACAATTCCTGGGATACTAACAGCCTAGAAAAGCCAGAAAAGCATGCTGTGTGCTCTCTGCTTCATGAACTAGGATGAGGGCTCACTTATGCTCACCTGTAGGGGCAGAGGCTGTAGGGAAGCAGACTCCTTAGAAAGACAAATGTCTTGGGCTGGTCCTGTTCAATCTGCTGCTTGTTTTTCTTCCTTCCTTTCTTCCTCCCTTTCTCTCCCCCCCCCCCTCGCCCCCTGCTCTCTCTTCCTTTCTTTCTTATTTTGAGACAAGGCTGGCCTCAAACTCTGTGTGTAGCTAAGGATGACCTTGAACTTCAGATCCTCTTGCCTTAATCTCCCAAGGCATGCACCACCCACCTGCCTTGTGAGTTGGCAGAAATGAAACCCAGTGCTTTGCACATACTAGGCAAACACTCTACCAAATGAGTGACATTGTCAGCCGTATTTATTGTTTTCAAGGCAGTCCTACTGTGTATTCCAAGCTGGACTTGAACTCAGAATCCTCTTGCCTCAGTTTCCTGAGTGCTGGGATTACAAGCATGCACCACAGGCCTAGTCCATCTTGTGTCCACAATCTAGTCCTTGTTATAGCCTTTGCCTAGGCTCTGCTTTCTTTGAACTTCACAGCTGCCTGCTCACTCCTGCCGGGCCACTCTCCTAGCCCATAGGTTTATGAAGCTTCCAATCAATAGGTCCCAAGCTGCCTAATTACACTTTATCATTGAAATGATTGGAGAATCAGAATCATCATCCCTTCAGTGTTACTCAATTTAGTATTGAGTTTCATGCCTGAATTTGTAAACATCATAGACCATGCACAGCCAAAGCAATCCTAATCAGAAAGAACATTGCTAGAGGTATCGCAATACCTGACCTCAACTTATACTACAGCGCCACAGTGAGAGCACTGTCCTAACACAAAAACAGACCCGTGGAACAGACTGGCCTTGAACTTGCAATCCCCTTGCCTTCTCTGCCACAACTTCATTCTGTCTTTCTTGACACAGCCTGTTTCTCCTCTCAATCGACAAACATTTTGGAACAGTGGAACAGTACTCCTGTCTTTGTTACTCATTTTAAGTTGAGTATTATTTCATGGACGTCATGTACCAAAAGATCCTATCAATTAAACTACACTTAACTAAGAAATGCAGTTAATTTTTTTGTATGCATGGGATGTGGGAGGTCTACCAATCAAACTTAATTCATACAGTTTAATTCATACAGTTTTATTGGGAGACGGAAAGAGTGAGGGAATGCACACACGTGTGCAGATGTATGTGCCATGTGGATGCCCTCAGAGGCTAGAGGACATGTGTGTGCTTCTCTCCCACTCCCCACCTGACATCTTGTTGTGTGACACAGTGGCACTTTATTTTGTTGTGTGACACAGTGGCACTTTATTTTGTTGTGTGACACAGTGGTACTTTATTATTTTGTTGTGTGACACAGTGGTACTTTATTTTGTTGTGTGACACAGTGGTACTTTATTTTGTTGTGTGACACAGTGGTACTTTATTTTGTTGTGTGACACAGTGGTACTTTATAGCCCTGGGTGGTCTGGAACCTGCCACGTAAACCAGGCTGTCCTTCACCTCACAGAGATCCTACCCATGTTTTTGAGACAGAGTCTCTTGCTGAAGCTTGATATTTTGGTGAGGCTTGTCAGTGAGCTCCAGGGAGTCACCTGTCTCTGTCCCACAATGCCGGGGTTGCAAGTACACACAGCCACAGCTTGTTTGGTTTGGTTTGTTTTAAAACATGAGTACTGGGGTTTTGAACTCAGGTCTCCCTGATTTGTAACAAGTGCTCTTACTTCACTGAGCTGTCTGTCCTGCCCAAGTAATGCATCTTTGCAAGCAGCATAGAGGCCTACATTTCTACATTGGGTTGACAGAATTCTATCCAAACGGAAACATCTGAGTCCCTTTGATCTCTGTGGCTTACCTCAGGTTAGTACATTCATTTGGATTCACCATTTAGTAGTAAAATGTCCTAGAGGGCCACCTGTACCCCATTTTCCCAGCACTACCTAGACATTTCAAGTTAGGACTCTGGGCAGTTCGGAGCTCCTTCAGGGTGATGAGGCTTCTGGAGCCTGCAGAAGGGAAGAGTCCTTCCCTTTGCTGACTAGCTTTGCTCATTCAATTTTTGTGAATGTTCATTTGTCTTAAGTTCCCTGTCCTACCTGGAATGCAAGGGTTGTCTGTTGGTTGGTTGGTTTCAATCAAAGTTAGAACAGTAGTTCCTGTTACAACGGGCTTTGGTTTTTACAGAATAAGCAAAGCATGGGTTTAGAAACCGCGTCAGGTGAAATCCAACTGTCCAGACTCAGGATAGACCAAGTGAAATTCTGTTCTCTGTAGATGAGGTCACCTCCTCCCAAGCCAGCAAGATTCAGGCTGATGAGGGCCTTTCAATGGCATGTACAGGTCAGTCCTGTGTGCCCCTCTGTGGACCTTGTTCACCCACAAGTAAGAGGAACTCATATCCGCATATGAAATGGTCATCATATGGCACTAGATGAAGACTCTGCTACCTATCCAAAACGTCTTCCCTCCCTCAGCCCCGTACACGTGCCCCTCACCCATACTACTTATTTTGCAACCAATGGTTTAGAGAAAAAAACGGACCCTGGCTGGAGTTAGATGGTGTACAGAAAGAGATTCTGGGGAGGAAGGGATTTATATTGAAAATCACTGCTAGTATAATTTACATGTGGAAAACAAAGATAAGCACCCACTGAAGTCCCAACATACATTGCAGGAGGCAAAGCTTGGTAACATCTTGGCTAGTGGAGATCCTCAGATGAGAACAAGGGCCAGTCCTTTTTAGGGTAGCATGTCATTAATTCCTGAAGGATGTGGGCAATGGGAAAGGGAGCATGGGAGCTTATGCTTGTTAAAAGTGGACATAGGCTGAATAGGGCTGGACACTGCAAAGACCCCTTCCTTCCACGTCTTCTGCAATGGATCTCGCTTTAATCCAGTCCTCTACCACTTCTGATCATCCACTGACCACACCAGCTTCCGTCTCTTTGGTCTGACCCTGCTGAACTTCAGCATATACCTGTGATAGCATCTTTACTCCACCAGCAGTAAGTGTTCATGGTTGGTTGGGTTGTTTGTTTGTTACTGTGTTTAGTATGGGCATGGAGAGAGGAGTTCACGTCAGCGCATGTATGAAGGTCAGAGGACAGCTGGAGCGAGTCGGCTCATTCCTCCCACCATGTGGCTCCTGGGAATCCTACCAAGGTCTTCAAGTTTAGTGGCAAACACCTTTACCCTCTCAGCCATCTTGCTAAACATAACTTCTGAAGCTAAGGAATTGTTTTTAAATCTGAAAGTCAATAAGGATAAATAGAAGATGTATCAGGCCACACCAAAGCAATTCTCTTTGTAACCTCTAATGGTGAAGAATGTAAAAGCCCATTAGAATTCTAAACCAAACACCAAAGAAATCTGTCTCCTTTCCTCCACTTGCCTTGAGCATTTTCACAACAGTCACCGCCTCTGTCACCGGCTGGCTCATGTTTTCTCCACCCTGGTTGGTTTTTGATTTCTTGCCTGTGTCCCGTGCTGGAACCTTTGAGCCTGTGAGCTGGAGTGTCTCCTCCTCGTCTACATGTGGGACTTCCTTGGGACTCAAGCCCACATCCTGATTTGTTCCATAGTCAGGGCTCGACTGGGGCTCAAGCCTAAAATATATGGCTTCATTGTCCTAGACCCCTGGGAGAGTGATTCCGTGCCCTGAAAATGAATGTGCTGCTCACACCTTCCTTGTCTCCTGAATTTTGTAGCACAGAAGCTCCCACAGGAAAGGGTTTGCTTATCAATCCAGGCAGAGGAGGATTCAATGGAAGACTCTAAATGAACGATTGGGTGGCTTCCGAAAACTTTTTCCTGTTCACTCTATCGTCGTTCTTTCCTCCTCCTACTGTTCATCTGTTTCTTCCTTCATCTCCTCCTTTTCCTTTCCTTCTTTCCTTCCTTTCTTATTCCTTCTTTTCTTTATGAGACAGGGTCCTGTGTAGCCCAGGTTGGCCTCAAACTCACTATGTATAGTGAGCATGAGCCTGAACCTGTGGTCCCCCTGCCTCCACTCCCTGTGCAGGAATTCTGGGTGTGTGCGACACTGCGCCCACTTTACACGTGTTGGGGATCACACCCAAGGACCTCGTGCATGCTGGACAAAACACTCCAATGAGTGAACAGCACCCCCAGCCCACTGTTCCTTTCCTCCTCCCCATCTCCCTCTCCCTTCTCCTTCTTCTCTTCTGCTTTCTTCCTCTCCTCATCCTCCTCTTCCCTCCCTTCCCCCCATCTCTTCCCTCTCATTGTTTGAGTCTCACTCTGTAGCCCAAACTGGCACTGAACTTGCACAACCCTCCAGCCTTGGTCTCCCGAGCGCTAGGATCGCAGGTGTGAGCCTCTGTTCTCATTTGGTTCTTCCCACCTCTACATTTTGCTTATGCCACAAATTCCATGGCAAGAGCTTTGAGTGAAAAAAAAAAAAGAGTAAATCTTATCACAAAGTTCTAAGTCCCCAGAGAGACGAATTCTCATACTCTAGTGTTTCTTTGATTTATCATAGAGACTCAAATAATATCTTATGCATAGTAGATACTCAAATATTTGTTGATAGATAAGATTCCATGGCTTAGATTGAAATGAATGCACAAGATTTGCAGGAAAAAAATAAATAGTTTTATATACATAACCTCTAAATTCTCCTTATCTAGAATAATGAACATAGCAATTTATACTAAAATATTCAGATGCAAAAAGCCAGTATTCCAAAAACATTTCATGTAATTTAGACCCTATCTACCAAACTATATGGTATTGCTTATTTGTTCTTTGGCAGATAGTGGTCAAGTGGCCATACCCACCAGACACCACTCTAGGAATTAGTGGACAAAGGTGGAGACGGGCCTGCCCTCCTGCTCACACCCTTCTCCGGGAGGCTGGCAGGCAAGCACACAGATGGACTATGAAAAGGTAATCTCTGTAATGGAGGTGTCAGGAGACTTGCAGTCAAGTGGAGATGATGATCTGAGGTCCAGGAGGGACCCCGGGTAGAACTGGTTTGGGGTGGAAGTGGCACCAGCCTTCAGTGGGTCCACAGTGAGCTGGCATCTAGAAGCAGAACACCTTGGGAAGCTACTGAAAGTTCTAATCTCCACTTACTCATTTAGAAAATGATGCTAAGCTAGGCATGATGGTATGTGCTTGCCATCTCAGTGCTGGGGGAGGGAGTACTATCAACAGTTCAAGGTCATTCCTGGCCGAATAATCAGTTCAAGACTAGCCTGAGCTACGCTATGACACGTCTCAAAATTTAATTAACTAAAAAATAAAAATTGAGGCTGGTGAGATAGCTCAGCAGCTTAGAGTATTTGCTGCTCTCTAGAAGATCAGAGTCTGATTTCCAGATCAGTATCAAATAGCTCACAACAACCTGCAACTCCAGCTCCAGGATATCTGACGCCCTCTACTGGCCTCTGAAGGTGCCTATACACAGGACACAGACACACAAAGACACACACGTAGTCACATAATAAAATTAAATATTAAAATTTAAAAAGAGCTGGGTGTGGTGGTGCATGCTTTTAATCCTAGCACTTGGGAGGCATGTGGATCTCTTGAGTTTGAGGCCACAATGGTCTGCAAAGTGAGTTCCAGGATGGCCAGGGCTACACAGAGAAACCTCATCTTGAAAAACAAAAATTTAAAGAAGTGATAATAGCACCAGGTGTGGTAGGATCTACCCCAGCACTGGGGAGGTAAGGGCCAGCCTGGGCTAAATAGCAAGGACCCGTGTTTAAAAAGAACGAATAAATGCAAAATAAGCAAAACATGATGATGGGCTGGGGCTATCTCAGTGACCTTGAACTCTCAACCTCACACATCCTGGGGAGTGGTACATACGGGCATCGGTTATGACTAAGCTGTGATTCCTGTTCCCCGAGACTGAGTAGACTCCACACACTAAGGTGCTGTGGGATGGTCTGTATGTCAAACATGTTGCTTATTGGTCAATGAATAAAACACTGATTGGCCAGTGGTCAGGCAGGAAGAAGTATAGGCGGGACAAGGAGGAGAGAATTCTGGGAAGTGGAAGGCTGAGGAGACACTGCCAGCCGCCACCATGACAAACAGCATGTGAAGATGCCGGTAAGCCACAAGCCATGTGTCAAGGTATAGATTTATAGAAATGGATTAATATAAGATATAAGGACAGTTAGCAAGAAGCCTGCCACGGCCATACAGTTTGTAAGCAGTATAAGTCTCTGTGTTTACTTGGTTGGGTCTGAGCGGCTGTGGGACTGGCGGGTGAGAGAGATTTGTCCTGACTGTGGGCCCGGTAGGAAAACTCTAGCTACACTAAGGTATGTCGCTGTCAGTCAATCAAACGTCACCCCAGTCTCCCTGGCACTCGGCTTAAGCCTGGGTCAAATTCTTCTACACAAAGCACTTCCAAAAGGCTGATTCCGCATTCTCATTTTCATTTTTCTTCTCACCTTGAAAAGCTGAGACAATTATTCAGTAATAAATTTAAATGACAGGCTGGAGAGACAGCTCAGGTGAAGGCACTCGCCACCAAGCCTGAGGGGGACCCTCATGGAGGAAAGATAGAGAGCTGACTCGAAAAGGTTTTCCACTGATCTCCAAGTGTGTGTGTTGGGCAAGAGTAGCCACACGTCCAGAAAAAGTAAATAAAATGTAATTAAAAGGTAAAACATTCCAGGACAGCCAGAGCTACAGAGAGAAACCTTGTCTCAAAAACGAAAAAAGATAAAATAGGGGCCGAAGAGATGGCTCTGCAGTTAAGAGTCCTTCCTGCTTTTGTAGAGGACACAAACACACAAAAACCAATGTAATAATAATTATTTTGAAGTTTGTTCAAATCTATTGTGTACTTTGAGTATAGTTGCCGCCCCCCTCCTCTGCGGCAGGCTCCATCCCCTCCCCAAGTGGTCCTACTCCATTTTCATGCTGTGTGTGTTTTATACATGTGTTTTACTTTCTTTACTTTCTTTTTCAAGTTTTTTAATGTTTTATTTATTTTTATTTTATGTGCATTGGTATATTGCCTGCCTGTATGTCTGTGTGAGGGTGCCGAATCCCCTGGAGCTGGAGCTATAGACAGTTGTGAGCTGCCATGTGTGTGCTGGGAATCAAACCCGGGTCCTCTGGAAGAGCAGCCAGTGATCTCAAGTGCCGAGCCATCTCTCCAGCCTCTTAGTTACACACACACACACACACACACACACACACACACACACACACACAGAGAGAGAGAGAGTTTATATAATATAATAAGTATACAATTTATCTTTTAAATGTATTTTTATAAACATATAAATAGATATATACATAGATCTCCTAGGTTTTATATATGCATATAAAAAACTAGATTCCTCATATGAGAGAAATGCATTATTATTTGATCTCTAGATATAATTTCCTGCAAATGACATGCCCAGCTGGCCTCAAATTCAAAACAGTCCTGCAGTTTCTGTTCGCCAAGTGCTAGATTCACAGGTATGATCCACTATATCTGGCAAAAATCTTTGAATACAGAAAGCTCCAGTGTCTTCCACCTGTCTTTCTGCCTCAGAATGGGTTTTCTGGAATGTCTAAGTCAGACTTTCTTCCTATTTCTTTGGTTCTCTAAAAAAAAAAAAAAATCAGAAATTCTAGTGTCAATCACCATTATACTCCCAACAATTATCACTTGCTGAATGACATAATTAATTGTTCTAGAACTCTGTAAGGAGCCAGAAGAAGATCCATTTCCTTGGAGACCCTGTCTGGATAACACAATGTGGGCGGAGTCAGATATCAATGCAGAAATAATTTTTGTGATTGATCCACCTGCTCAGAGTTCTGCTTCTCTATCTATTCTAACTCACACTAGCCTCGTGTCCATCCATTTTCCTGATGAAGAAGCCACAATCTGTGCAAAGCTCAGAGCTTGACATGACATGTTTACCTCCTACCAAAGCCCCTGAGCTTAAATACTGAAGGACACCGTCGGCCACGGGAAAGCAGGGCTGAGAGGAGGCCTGTCAGCAGGGGGAAAAATAGAAGTTCCTTCCTCAGAGAGGGTTCCAAAATAGTACATATTACTGACTACATTGTATACTTATTACAGTAGTTATATATTCCCACCTTAACCCCCAGAAACAGAGATACGAGAGTTCTACACCAAGCCACACGCCCTGCCTAGTCCATGAACTTTCACCTCCTGCCCCAAGCCCCACAGTGCTGAGGCATGCACTACTACCTTGCTCCCAGTTTGTTGTTTGATTGTCTGTTTGTTTGAGGCAAAGCCTCATACAGCACAAGCTTTGAAAGTTATATATGTGGAAAATTTGAACTCCTGATCCTCCTGCCTTTACCCCAAGTGCTGGGGTAACAGTGAGGGACTACCATATAAAGAGGAGAGCCAGTGGGGTGGCTCACTGGGTAAAGATGCTTGCCACCAAGCCTAATGACCTGAGTTCAATTCCTCAGAACCCTTATGGTGGAAAGAGAATAAACTCCTGAAAGTTGTTCTTTAGGTATGTACAACCATGTTCAGGTACACAAACACACACCATGTCTTAAAATAAACAAAACAAAAAACCCACATTGCTAGAAGGCGAACTGAGTGAGCTGAAGTGTTCCTGAGCTCAGTGCTGAAGAAGCACTAAGCCAGCATTTCCACTCAGCTGTTCTTGTAGGAAGTGTTTACTCAGATTAAAAAGACAAACAACAAACAAACAAAAACCAGTGGAAAAGGAGAGGAAAAGCAAAGAACAGCACAGCTAAGGCCGTTCAGGAAACAATCTCTCTCTCTCTCTTCTGCACGCATGCGTGTGTGTGCGCGTGTGTGTGTGCGTGTGTGTGTCTTTGAATTCATTGTTTTAGTTTTTTGGGAGGTTGGTTGGGACAAGATTTCTCTGTGTAGCCCTGGCTGCCCTGGATCTGTAGACCAGGCTGGCCTCGAACTCACAGAGATCCACCTGTCTCTGCCTCCCGAGTAATGGGATTGAAGGCGTGCGCCACCACTGCTGCGACCTGCACAGCCGGGGACCCAGAACTGCCGAGGGACATCAAGGTTAAGCAGCACTCAGGACACACCATGGTTCATCATTCAAAGAGAGCTCCTTTATTGACTATTCATCAGCCTTATATACCCTGCTACTTCCTACTCTCCATGGGGTCAGGGTACGGTCCTCAGGTTCCCATCTGCATCCCAGCAGCTCAGCCAAACAGGAAGACCGCAAGCAGAGAGCTGATTCTTGAAACAATGTTCCAGCAATAGCTATATCGTAAACAACCTGTGACTTACTGACCACAGGGCAAACAGCCTGTGCACAAGGCCTGTTCAGCGCCTGCTACCAACATGTCCTCTCCTTTTCTTTTTTAAAGCACACAGATAGCCCCTGTCTTAGGTCACCTGTAGCACCCTGTCTGACTTATCCGTCCTCGGGGAGGCCCTTCTATCCCGTCTTAGGTCGTCAGCCTGGCACAGGAGTTGCCCATCTTTGGGTACTATCTTTCCAACATTGTAACCACACCTGAGCAGATTCAGGGGGCTGCATAGCTAATAACGCTTGCTTGGTTGCCTGTTGGCCTTGCCTAAACTGGAGACGCCATCGGTATACCATGAAGAATCCGAGCCCAAGACCCAATATACACAGGATAAGTAGGGAAATGGACGCTGTCCACCTAGTAACCCATCCAGCAATTTTTGACATAGCTTGCCACCAAACATTTTCATCAACAGGAGTGACTCTAGTTTCATTAATACAAACAATGACATGAACTAGTTGCAAAGTAAAATTTACAAAAGTTGTGTTCCATGGCCCTCCTAAGTAATCATTCAATTCTTTAACCTTAGCAGATGCATTCACAACAATATGAGGGGTTACACATCTTTCAGAAAACCCATAGGCACATAACATATGTTGTCTAATTGTCCATTTAGAGTCTGTTGGATGTCCAAAGCACCAGCCACTCTTTCCGACAGGGCATTAATAGTAGTAGCCTGTTGCACTCCCTGGGAAATAGCCAATCCAGCTGCAGTGGCTGCAACAGCAGAAGTTGCAACGGCAGCAATTACAGCAGCAATTATGCCAAGGTCCCGTCTGCTGCGATGGAGTTGCAAGGGAAATTCTGCTGCATTCTGTTCCAGCAGCATCATGACAAAGGCAGGAATTCTCACCACCACAGCATGTGTGACATTAGGACTCCAGCAATTACTTAGGCTGCAATTCAAAGCTGAACAGTTTAACTCCTCCCCTCCCACACCCGAGCCATTCCAGAGAATAAAGAAAAAAAATGGTATTGTTGAATCCTGCAGTAACGTTTCGAGCAAAGCATAGGGAATTACGTAACATTCATGATGACATTTATGCTTTGCACATCATATTTAACTTTACTAGCTGCAGTTCCAATAGTCCAATTAGAGGCAAAGACAGCAGGAAACACAGAGCTTTCAATACTTACTGGCAACAAAACTGGAGGATTCTTAACCAGGCTCCATGAAGGCTCTGTGTAGACCCAAGGGCTAAGGACCATCAGCACCATCGGAATCATGAGGTTCTTCATGTTGAGATTTCTGTGTCCGTTCCACAGGCCGAACACACCGTTCTGGTATCCAGATTGGTTTCTCAGCACCTGGAGGGTATACACAAACTGCCCCCCTCACCCTAGCCAATAGCGGTGCCGGGGACTGCCATGTGCCTGTGGTAAGATCCTTCCACCTGACCAGAACCTCAGAGGGAGAGGGGCCCGAAAAATGCCGTTGAGCAGCAGTATGCCCATGAACATCCACAAGCAAAAAATTTAGAATAAATAAAGTAATGGAAAGGAGTAATTGTGGTCCCTGCACATCCCTGTACATCTCCCCTTCTTTTGTTTTTTGCAAATAAGTCTTTAAATGTTTATGCGCTCGTTCAATTATCGCTTGTCCTTGAGGGTTATAGGAAATGCCAGTTTTATGAATTATATTCCATTGTGAACAAAATTTCTGAAAACTTTGGCTGGCATAAGCTGGCCCATTATCTGTTTTAATACACTGTGGAACTCCCATATAAGAGAAAGCAGCCAAAAGATGTTTAATTACATCTTGTGCACGCTCCCCCTTGTGAAGGGTGGCTATTATATAATGAGAATACATGTCCACAGACACATGTACATATGATAAAGTTCCAAAACTTGAAATATGCGTGACATCCATTTGCCAGATATCACTGGGATGTAGGCCACAAGGATTAACACCTAATGATGGTACATGAATAAAAGGAGCACAAGTGGCACAAGTAGATACAATTTTTAAGGCCTCAGTGCGAGTACAGCCAGTACGATGCTGTAAAGTTTGCGCATTGAGATGGAATTTCTGATGTAATTGAAATGCCTGATCAAAGGTGGTGACTGCACAAGTGAAATGAGTAGCTACATCTGCAGCGGCATTGCCTTCTGCAAGTGCCCCTGGAAGACCAGAGTGCCCTCGAATATGGCCCACAAACAGAGGATGTTTTCTAGCCCAAATTAATCTTTGAATGGTCTGTAATTGAGAATGTACTGCGGACTGTTTTCCAATGTATGGAGTGGTTTCAATACTATGCATCATTTTGGCCACATAGCAACTATCAGTATAGACATTTACAGGTTCTAAAGAGTAAACTTGCAAAGCCAATTGTAAAGCTGTAATCTCAGCTTGTTGTGCAGACATGGAGGGCACTGCCACCCACGTTACCTCATCCCCACTGATGGCCACAGCAAAACCTCCTTTAGATGCATCAGTAAAAATTAAACAAGCACCCTTAATAGGTTCCTGTTTTACAATATGGGGAAAAATAAAACTACACACTTTAAAGCTTTCTATAAGTTTATGTTTTGGATAATGATTATCTATATAGCCTGTGAAAGTACACAAGAAAAGGCACCAAGCTTCATGTTCTCTTTGCAAATAAATTAACATTTTTTTGTGTATAAGGGAGTACAATGCACTCAGGAGACTTTCCAAACAAGGATTCCCTCATATATTTAGCTTTCCATAGGAGTTGAATTACTAATTCATAATATGCATTCAAAGTTTTAGATGGGGATGCAGATAAATGCACCCAAAATATGGGCTTTGTTTGCCAAAATACTCCCATAGGTGAAAATTTAGAGGGAAGAATTAGTAATAATAAGGGTTTGGTATAATCTATTTGTTGCACTTGGAGTTCTTGTAGTGCTTATTCTACCTTTCAAAGTGGCCTTGGCTTCCGCTGATAGGGTCCTTAAGGAAGTCGGAGACGAATCTCCTTTTAAATCATCATACAGAGGCTTAAGTTTTCCGGTGGGTATTTGGAATGAGAGGCGGAGCCATTGAATTTCCCCTAAAAACCTCTGCCAATGATGCAATGTCTTTAATTCTGCAATATGAAATTGTAATTTCTGTGGAAATATCCCTACAGAATTTATAGTATATCCCAAATATTTATAAGGAGTCACATTTTGTACCTTTTCTGGGGCAATCACTAATCCTGCAGCTGCAAGTGCTTGTTGCAAATCTGCATAAACTTGTAATACACAGTCTTGGGTGGATGCTGCCAATAATACATCATCCATATAATGTATAATATATACATATGGAAACTCTGCTCTAATGGGTTGAATGGCTTCTGCAACATACATTTGACACATAGTGGGGCTATTAGCCATTCCTTGAGGTAAAACAACCCAATGATACCGCTTATATGGTTCTTTATAATTAATAGAAGGAACAGAAAATGCAAAATGCTGGCAATCTTGCTGAGCCAAAGGAATAGTAAAAAAGCAATCTTTCAAATCTAGCACTATCATATGCCAATCTTTGGGAATAGCAACTGGGCTGGGAAGGCCTGGCTGGAGAGCCCCCATTAACTGCATAGTGGCATTTACTGCACGTAAATCTTGTAAAAGTCTCCATTTTCCAGACCTTTTCTTGATAACAAAAATAGGAGTATTCCAGGGGGATGTGGAAGGGACAACATGGCCTACCAACAACTATTCCTGCACTAACTCATGGGCGGCCCTCAATTTTTCTGGTGGTAAGGGCCACTGATCTACCCACACAGGCTCATCAGATAACCAAGTAATAGGTGTGGGAGAAGCCCACACACCAGTGACCCATACTAAAAATGCCCTAAGCCTCTCCGATCTCCAGGTAGTCTGGTGACCTCATCGGAGGCAGTAAGAGCAGCAACACAACCCTGCTCTGCCTTTCCCAGCCCTTTTCCTGGTGTCCATCCCATATCCATCATTATGTTATTAACAAATGGATTTTCTCCCTTTAGAGCTTGAGTAGTGAGAACCGCTCCCATGGTTTTTAACACATCTCTTCCCCACAGGTTAGTAGGCAAACCAAATACAACATAAGGTTGAAAATGTCCTTCATGCCCCTCCTGATCACTCCACTTCAATATGCAGGCACTTTTCTGTGGTCTGGTCTGTCCTATGCCCTGTAACACTGCTGTAGAATCCTCCAGAGGCCATTGTGCAGGCCAATATTCTTTGGATATAACGGATACATCTGCCCCAGTATCAAGAATCCCCATAAAAGATTTACCTTGAATTTTTAATTCTAATTTAGGCCTAGAGTCTAGGTGGGCTACCCAGAACGCTTGAGGAGTACCAGTGGACCCAAAACCTTCCTTTCCCCGGGCTGCACATAAACTTCTGTTTGTTGTAGAAACAATAGGAAGCAGAAGTAGCTGAGCTATACGCTCCCCTTGCGGGATCACTAAGACCCCCTGTGTTGCCTCTGCCATGATTTTTATCTCTCGCTCATAGTCATTACCTATCACTCCAGGCAAAATCCTTATGCCCTTCATATACACACTGCTTCTACCCAAAAGCAGTCCCATAGATCCTTTTGGTAAGGGGCCATAAACTCCAGTGGGTAGTGCTTGAGGTCCCATTTGAGGGGTTAAGATTGCTCTGGCGGCAGAACTGAGGTCCAGTCCTGCACTTCCCAGTGTTCCTCCACTGAGTTGGTCAATTGAAAGGGGTTGTTTTGTGGAATGAAACTGAGGTGGCCACTGCCTGGGATTACTGTTTGGGTCTGCATAGTTCCGTACACTTTGGCTTTCGGGGCCCGGAGCGGGCCCCGTCCCCCGTTTCCCGAGGGTAGTGGATTACCCTGTGTGTCAAACTTAGATCTACATTCACTACTCCAGTGCCGACCCTTTTTACATTTGGGACATATTCCAGGTGACTGGTTTAGATTGTTTTGTGGGCAATCTCGTTTCAAATGGCCTTCTTGCCCGCACTGGAAACATCCTTTGGGTCGAGCACCTCGGCCATTCATGCCTTGCAAGCCATATCTTATGGCAGCAGCTAAAACTTGTCCAGTAATATGATTACTATCTATGTCTTTGCAGACACGAAGCATGTCATTCAAACTCTTGCCTTTGCTCCCTCTTAATGTTTCTTTGCAATACTTATTTGCATTCTCATAGGCCAACTGTTTAACTACCGGCATAGCCTGATCAGAATCTCCAAAGATCTTTCCTGCCAATTGCAAAAGCCGTGACACAAAATCTGCATAGGGTTCTGAAGGACCTTGCAAGACCTTTGAAATTTGTTCTCCTGCAGCAAGGTTTGGCAGAGATTTCCAGGCTCGAACCGCTGCATTAGCTATTTGAGCATACGTGCCAGGGTCATACAGTATTTGCTGTTGAATATCGGCATATTGCCCTGTGCCTGCCAGCATGTCATAATTCCTCTGGGGTTGACCGGCCTGTGCATTAATGTGCGCCAGCTCTAAGCATGTTTCGTGATTCTCACTTTTCCACAAGAGGTAATCTCCTCCAGACAGGGCAGCACGGCATAATTGCTGCCAATCACTAGGTGTTAAATAACTAGCTGAGAAGGACTCAAAAAGTGTCACAGTGAATGGAGCCTGCGGACCATAACTGCTCACTGCTTCTTTTAATTGTTTCATTTCTTTAAATGTCAAAGGTACATGATTCCTGACGGCTTGTCTGGCAGCATTAACAGTTTCGGAAACGGGATAAGCCTGCACAGTATCCTGCCAGATAACTCCCCTCCGTTTCCCTTCCTCCTTATCACCCTGATCGTCCCTATCCAACCAGTATGGATTATGAGGAGGCGGACGACAGTAGATCGGAGTCGAAGGCTCTTTATGTTTTACTTTCGTTTTCTACAGCTGCCGTTGTAATTCTTCGATCTCTCTCTCTCTAACTGCTCCTCCTCATCTAACAACTCATCATTAGTTTCAGCTTCCTGGGCAGTGGCAAAAACCTGCTCACATTCTGCTAATTGTTCCTTCACTTTCACCTTGTCAGTTAATAGCGCATCCTTTAGCAGCCTCCAAAGAGAAAAGGCTGCAGTAGGAAAGTTCTCTGGTCCCTTATCCTGCAATACCTTCTGTAGATCACGTTTCACCTGTTCCCAATCAGGGATATTCAACCCTCCTCCTGTCAGAAACCATGGGCTAGCTTCATCTATAGTGTCCACAAATGTCAGTGCGGTACAAGACTTAATACCTGTTCCTTGTTTCTGCAACAGCTCTCTCAACTCAGTGGCCAACTGAGCCTTAGCTGTGGAATTCCCCATGGTACGTACCCTATTTTACTCTTTTACATCCAACTCTCCCCCTTCCTTTGTGAAGGTGAGCCTCGTATGCTTACCCCTTCTTTCCAAGTCTCGATGGAACCTCCACTTGCTGCGACCTGCACAGCCGGGGACCCAGAACTGGCAAGGGACATCAAGGTTAAGCAGCACTCAGGACACACTGTGGTTCATCATTCAAAGAGGCTCTTTATTGACAATCATCAGCCTTATATACCCTGCTACTTCCTACTCTTCATGGGGTTAGGGCACGATCCTCAGGTTCCCATCTGCATCCCAGCAGCTCAGCCAAACAGGAAGACCGCAAGCAGAGAGCTGATTCTTGAAACAATGTTCCAGCAATAGCTATATCGTAAACATCCTGTGACTTACTGACCACAGGAAAAGAGGAAGGACAAAAGGGCACCTTAGGGCAACTTAGGGCAAACAGCCTATGCACAAGGCCTGTTCAGCGCCTGCTGCCAACACCCCACCGACGCTAGTTCCCTTATAACACTCTGAGTTTGCTAGTTTGTTTCCTTCCCTGTTTCCCTCCCTTCCTTCCTCCCTCCCTTCCTCTCTCCCTCCTTCCCTCCTCCCCTCCTTCCTCACTTCTTTCTTTCTTCCAGAGACTAGCCACATGTAGACTAGTTTGGCCTTGAACTCACAGTGCAGCCTTGGACGACCTGATAAACCTGTGAGCTCCTGCCTCCCCGTCCCCATGCTGGAACTACAGCTGCACACCACCACGCCTGGTTTATGTGTTGGGGATGGAGCCCAGAGCTTTGTGCATCTAAGCCGTCACTTTATTAACCGAGGCAAACCACAGGAGACGGTCTCAAACAAGGCAAGTGGTGGGAACCCACACCAGAGGTCCTCTCACCCCCAAAGTGCTCTGTGGTGCACACCCACACACACTCGTGCACACATACACACACGTCACACACAAACTCAGTCGTACACACATACAAAGATAATTTGCTCATAAATATTTTATTTTCAGTTGTCATGTCATGATTCAAATCAGGTTTTTGTAATTATCAGAATATCCATGAAATACTGAAGTCAGTCCCCTTCCCACAAGCATACTTTTAATACACGTATCTGTGTTCTAATGTGTGTGGGGCAGACAGTGGGGACAAGAATGGCTGGCTTCCTCTCTAACTGAGCCCAGACTCAGCAGTATGGCAGGGATAATAACTCTTTCCTGCTCCCAACTCTGTTCCCAGGATGCTGGAAATGACTAAGACATCAAGACTGTAAAATATAATCCCTGGGAAGTTAAACAGTTACTTTTGTGTCTAGAACGGAATAGAGAACAGACAGAAACATGTATCTGAGAATTTACCACAGCCCAGGCCTCGCCTTTTTATTGGCTTTTCGTCAGAAAGGTGTGGAATAGGGAGAGATGGAACTGGGCTGTAAGTTAGGTTTGCATACTTTTACCTACACACATCAGAAGTAACTGAAAAAGGAGGCATCTGCAAATAGGAGGAACTATGGTGAGTTTTATATTGTGAGTATTTTGCTACAATAAAAAATGTTGGAGAAGCCAGACATAGCTCAGTGCTAGGTCATGTGCTTATCCTGTATAAAGAAAGCACCCAACACCCATTCCTTACACACACACACACACACACACACACACACACACACACACACATACACACACACACGCACACACACGCACACACGCACACGCACATACACACACACACGCACATACACACACACGCACACACACGCACATACACACACACGCGCAC
>CABHPR010154168.1:0-23653 GCA_902168415.1 Peromyscus melanophrys
CAGGCCTTTTGTTTCTGGCCCCTTCCCCTCCCTTTCTGCTTCTTGTCCACCACAGTAAGAACAGCTGTCTTCTGCCTCCGGCTCCCATTGCCTCATGCTCTGCTCAAGCACATGGGGCCTAGTGACCATAGAATAAACACGGAAACCATTAGCTGGCAAACAAACAAACAAAACCAAACCCCTTTTTCTCCCTCGTTCTTTCTTCTGGGTGTCTTATCACTGTTTCCTTTCTGCTCCGTCACTTTTCTCCATGGCACAACAGTGTCAGTAGAATCTATTAGTCTATTGCACAATTGCCTTGGTGGGTGTTCTGAGTAGCAATTAGGGAAAAGTCACCCAGCGTGACCCAGAGCTGGCATGATAGGAGAGCGATGGCCAGGCATGGGCTGGAGCTCAGCCAGGCAGTAACTTGGAACCAGGGTGACAGACACAAGCCTAAGGACATAGGCAACACCCTGAAGTTCTAGCAAAGAACTTTCTGAGGCTGGGGACTTAGGAAGGTCAAGTCGGTTTTATTTGAGTATCAACAGGGTTGGAGGACTAAGCTGGCACATACTCTATACAAGTATTAACCCACTTGTCTTCACTAAGACTTAAAGATGGGTCACAAGAGACAAGAAACCCTATTTCTCATACTCAACAAGGTATACATGTTGACAGATCTTTACTCGAAAGAACTGCTGTCAGGGACCACTCACTCCTCTCAGAGAATAGGGTGAAGAGAAGAATTTTCAGATAATAGACTCGAACCATTCCCTTGTCAAGGGGAAGGAAAGGGGTATGCTTTACTATTTCAAACACACGACTTTTAAGTAAGCAATACACAATTTGAAGGTCCACCAGAGATCTTCTTTTGAAAATAGATGTGAAGCCCAATGAAATAAAACCTTTAACTGAAACCCTAGCAGTCTCTGTGACTCTGTGCCGTCTTCCAAGGCCGTCTAAAGCACCAGCTGTGCTTGGGCTGTGCTCAGTGTGCTGAGAGGCTCTTGAGTTAAGTGGAACTTGCCAATCACATGCTTTGCTGTGACATTTCAAAGGCAGTGGCACTGCTTTGTCTGAACTATGCTTGCAAATGTGGAAGAAATGCATCAAAGGTATCACAGGCTCTTCTAAAAGTGGGCCTTGGTATTTGAAACACAGATCATGATTTGCTTAGACCGCAAGAGCACATAGTAAAGGAAAGTTGCCTGAAGATACCAAATAACAGGAAAAAAAAAAAAAAAAAACTCCACAGGAAAGCTAGACTCTCATTCTGTGCAGTGCCACTGAAGACTCGGCTTTGCTAAAATCTAGAAGCTCACTGTTCAGAGGACTTGCTTTCATGGCAGAGCAGTTGTCTCAAAGTTAGACATCTAGTTAAAATGCTGTAAATTTGTCCACTGACAAGTTTTGAGGAGTGTATAATAAGCTTTTCATCAGTTGACTCTCCTGGCTCCATCTCCATGTTCCTGTGCTGGTTGCTTTCTGGTTCCCACAATGCTGTGAGTCTAGCTGTCTCTCCTGGTGTTTCCCATGTTGTGACAGTGTGTTGTCTACGAGGTCCTAGAGGACAAGGTCCTGTGGTGCTCATTTTCTTTACCTCTGTACTCAGCATGGTACCTGGTACATGGTTGATGCCTGACAGTCTGCCACACTAGGGAAGGTCCATTGCTTGCCCTAGCGACTCCCTCACTCTGGAGTTAAACGTGGTCAAAGTCAGAGTAAGCAAGGCATCAGAGATCATCCTCTCATTGGAGCATTGCGGATCTACCTTAAGAAAGTAAGGAGACTGTCAGAGTTCCCTCTGCTCTTTGTTCTAGGTCGATGACAGTTCCACCCTCTGTCTCCTGCATCCTCTTCCTTTATCACCCACTGAGCTGTAGTTTGAACTTTGTTTCCATTAAAACACTTGTGCTCTGCTTCATCATAATCATGATCTATATTGTTGAAGCTTGAGAAAGACTAAAAAGAAAAATACGATACCTCTTTTGTCAAGTTTTAATAATTTTTTAGTAAAAAAAAATCTTGCTCAGTTTAAAAAGGAAGACCCCAAGGCTTAAAGAACTCTTGAAACAATCAATGGTGGTTTAAGATTATAAAATTAAGGTAAATTATATGTTGTCTTCAAATAGTTTAAATTGTGAATGTTATTTCTGAAAATAATTTATTACATTCTAAAGGTTTGATAGTTGCCTCTGGGTTCTGCTGTGAGAAACAGCAACTCCTTATCGCCTAGAAAACAGCTGGGAAGAGTGTGATGGTTAAAACATGTCTTGGATGCTGAAATAGGCACAGACTCCTTTTTCTGAAATTCATGCTAATTTCACACGGGTGAAGCCTTTATGTTCTCGGTCAATGTACTTGAAGATTAAATTAAGTTAATTAAATATTATTTAAACATCTCAATCCAGCTGGTTTCTACATGTCAAGAAGAGAATTAGAGTCAATTGTTATGAACATACTATACATTATAATCTTCCCTTCAACTTGTCCACAGCTGAATACCTGAAACAAATGAAAGAAAAAAAAAATCTCAGTAGTACTCTACTGAGCATGCAGGCATTGGTAGTAGGGATAGGCTGAGGGAGTTGGTGAAGCATAGCTCTTGTCCAGGATGCTTTGGGAAGATCTGGAGGAGATGCCAGTTGAGCATGGGAATGAGAGATTTCTGCAGGGCATTTATGGGTACCTATGAGTCCTCAGTGAGAATTTGATGTTTGGTTCTCATTTTTAGATTTTTTTTAAGTTATGTAAGTGTGATTATTTGAATGAGAATGCTCTCCTACCCCTCAAGTAGGCTCATATGTTTGAATGCTTGGTTCCCAGTTAGAGGAACTGTTTTGGAAGGATTAGGAGGTGTGGCTTTGTTGGAGAAGTTGTGTCACTGGGGGTAGACTTGGCGATTCCAAAAACCCTCTCTTTCTACCTGCAACCTGTGAATCAGATGTGAGCTCTCAGCTACTGCTCTAGTACCATGCCTGCCTGCCTGCCTGTCACCACACTACCCATCAGGATGATAATGGACTGACCCGCTGAAACTGTAAGCAAGCATATGATTAAACACTTCCTTTTATAAGTTGCCTTGATCATGGTGTCTTCTTCCAGCAATAAAACAGTAACTAAGATACTAAGCTTACCTTACTTACTTGTGTGACTTACTTTAACCTTGGACACTACTATATAATTGCAGTGTCTACACTTTGAAACATTTATCATTGCAGAGTATCAAGCACCACTGCTTTTATTTGTTTTACTTATTTATTTGTTTGTTTCACCCCCAAACCACGTGCCTGCTCACATTCCATTGCCTTGTGCAGTTTTTCATTAAACTGTGTGATTCAGTGATTTGTTACTGACCTACACAACAGGGCACACACTCAGCAGACATGGTCAACAACTGGTGAGAAACATCTGCTGACTGGGGAGCAGCCCCCTCAGGCTGAGCTCTCCATCTCCTTAGCCTTGGTTTGGGCATTTTGCAGAGATGGCTCAGACAGGGTTACCAGATTATCAATCAATTGAGATGCCACTGTTTGGGGCCGATAGCTTGAGGTAGCCACCGTCATGAAAACTGCCATGGACAGAGTTCTGCCATGTGCCCAGTGGGGCTTTTTACACACGCAAACTCATTTAGCTCTCACAGAGAGGCTTCTGCCACATCCCAGGGGAGGACACTGGAGTTACAGAGATTAAGAAGTTTATACCAGGCAAAAATGAGCACTAGATGGTGGAGGGAAAGGAGGCAGAAGACTCCTATAAAAGTGACACCAGTGTTTGATCCCCAAAGAGTAGACTGACGGTTAGGTAAGCCACCAAATTAAGCAGAAAGACACATCCAAACCAATAGCTATGTCAGTCAGGAGAAACACAGTAGCATGGGAGGGGAAGGCAGAACACCTCCAGAGGGCCACAGCTCCAGAACCGCTGAATGAAAAGATGCTGGGATCTGCAAAATGCTGAGTGATGACTTCACAAGTTTATATGTAAGCATGACCGATGATTTCAAAAAGTAGGAAAGGCTCATGGAGGAGGACCTAGAGAGGCAAATCAGCAACACAGAAGGAAAAAAAAATCACCAAAATAGATGAGAAAATCAGCAGTATGGATGGCAAGTTACCAACATAGGCTTGGCATTTAGCAAAATAGTAATAATAAAAAAAGCATTTGACAAGAAAATTGAAACTTGAAAAAAATACAAATCTTAGAAATGAAAGCCCTGAATCAAATAAAGCACACAGTGGAACGTGTCACCAATGGACTTAACCAAGCACCAAAGAAAAAGAAAGAAAAGGAGTATCATGCATATTAAAAATGACACTCAAATATCAATAAGGGAAAAGAACTAATGAACATAATCATAACATCTAAGAACTTGAGGATGTTAACAGGAGGCCACATCTAAGAATCCACAGGATGAATCAATAGAAGAAGTTAAGATAAATGCTAAAGGCATAAGGAATCTATTCAATGATATTATGGCAGAAAAATTCCCAAATCTAGAGAGAGAAATAAACATTTAACTGCAAAAGTAAACTCCAAATAGGCATGACCAGAGAATCACCTCTTGATGACACATAGCCAAAATGTCAAGAAACCAAAGCAGGTGCTGGACTGTCTCAGTGGTTAAAAGTGTAGTCTACTCTTCCAGAGGACCTGCATTTGGATTCCTGTACCCAAGTCAGGTGGTTCACAATTTCCTGTAACTCTAGTTCTAGGAGATCCAATACCTCTGGCCCTGTAGGCACCTGCATGCATTGCACAACCCCTCTCTGCCACACAAATATATACACATAATTTAAAATTAAAATGCAAAACAAAAACCAATATTAAAGCCACAGGTTAAAAGTACCAAATTACATAAAGGCAAACACATCAAGAAAAACACCAGCTCTTCATCAGCAACCCCCAAAGCCAGGAAGTCACGGAGTAATCTAGTTCAAGCCCTAAAAGCCAGTAAGTGCCAACCAAGTTTGCTATGTCTAGAATAGCCATCTTTTAAAGTGGGTAGCAAAATAAGGATGGTTCAAGACAGATACAAACTAAGGCACATGGTGACCACCAAGTCATCTCTGCAAACGGTGCTTAAAAAGAAGAGAGACCATCTCCTTTCACTCATGAGAGCAAATGAAGATGAGATTTCACTATAGATGAATGTGAGAGAGCTAGGAAGGCACCCATCATGTCTAACATATTAAATCAACAAGTATCTAGAACAGCAGTGCGAAAAGAAAAGAACCAAGATTAATCTAACCAGCCAAAGAAACAACCATTAAACCCAAGGAATTGGTAAATAGTTCTTGCAAATGACTATAAGTGTAAACAGATTTTTTTTTTACTCAAATCTATTATTTTTTCAACTCACTAACAAAGACAAGACTGACTGGATTAAAAGCCAGACCTGACTATGTTCTCTCTGAGAAACACCCCACCCCCACCCCCGGTAATGATTCCCACAGACTGAGAGGCAAAGGATGGAGGTCAAGCAAATGGAAGCCGAGAACACACTGGTATAACCATTGTGTACCCGATAAAGCAGACTTCAAACCAAAAGTACTCAGAAGAGATAAAGATGGCTACTACATCCTAATTAAGAGAATCATCCAGAAAATGTAAACTTTGTGAATATACACACTAAATGTTACATTCCCAATCTCATAAACTAAATACTAACGAGCATAAAAAGTCCACTAAGTCCTTATGCAACAATGGAAGACTCCCACGTCACATGCTCATCTACAAATCACTGAAGAAACTTCAGAATTAAACTACACCACAGACCAAATGCACCGAACAGATACCTACAGAATATTCCATCCAACGGAAATAAGAATACATGTTTTTCTAGGCAGCCCATGTTACCTTCTCTAAATAAACCACTTCCTAGGTTCTGAAGCAAGTCTTAACCCACACACTCACTCATAAGCATAGACACATGAACACACATGCACACATGGGCACACACACACACACATTATATCTTGTATCTTACCAGATTGTGGTGTAACACAATTAGGAATCAATATCAGGAGAGACTGTAGAAACCACACAAACTCTTAGACACTGAACAATATACTACTTTTGAATGATCTGGGTCATTGAAAAAAAAATCAGGGAGAAAATTTCAGAGTTCCTAGAATCTGGTGAAAATAAAATCACAGCCTACCCAAGCCTTTGGGACACAGCGGATGCATTTTTCAAAGGAAAATTTTGGCTTGGAGTGCTGCCATTAAAAACTCGGAATGCTCTCAAATAACCCGATGACGCACAGTTGGGTCTGAGGATAACAAGAGCAGTCCAACCCCTCAAGCAGAAGACGCAAGAAATAATATACAGTTCAGGGGCAGATTAATCAGATGGAGAGTAAAGAACAATATTACAGAAGTTGGTTCTTTGAAAAGATAGGCAAAATAGACAAACCCTGGTCATATTAACCAAAAGTAAGAGAGAGAAGGCCCAAATTAATAAAATTAGAGATGAAAAATGGCAGGTCACATGCCACTCCAATGACCACACCATGAAGCTAGGTTTCAAAGTTCCCTTGGTACTTTGAAATCTATTTTTTTTGAAACCTAGCCAACAGGGCTCCTATAATCATGGTTGGAGTTGTCCAGGATCTTGGCATTTCCTGCTCAAAAACAGAATGTAGTTGGCCCCATACTTTCAAAGAATGAAACCCAGGACAGATATGTACAACCCTAGGCCCAATAAGGGGTCAAAAGTAGTTTTTAAGACAGGAATATTAAAGGAGATGGTTCCAGCTGTCTGAGGCTTTAATATGTGTGTATGAAGCCTCACTGGACCTTTTAAATATTTACATATGTTCCAAATTTTCGTTCATATTCATGTCTGGCCCTGCCTCAGTCTGAATGGGAACTAACCCAGTGAATTGGAGTGAGGGTCTCCTATGTACACGGGGTGGGGAATTCTTTGAGTGAAGGGCTGACAGCATGAAGAAGCATTTCATGTGAGTAAATAATCATGTTTAAAGTAATATGGAAGAAGTAGACCACCTACCCAAACACAAGCCATATTTCCATTTGTGGAGTGGGAGCCCCAGGAAAGTATATTTTAGGAGATCTGAATTATATGGGTCATGGTGAATTCAGCAATGCCACCTGTGTGTCACCATGACTGTGAGAGCCGTTCCAAGGTCTGAAAAGGAATGGCTGAGTGTGCAGTGAGGTCAGCAGCTATGTGTGGTGTGAGAAGACAGCGCTCCATTCTGCTGAACTATAATTGGACATCCAGAATGCTGGCAAGTCGCAGAGAAGGGGGTCAGACCCAGAGCTGTCAATCTCAGTAGCAGAAGTCACGTTAGCTGGAGACACACGCCTCCTGAGGAAGCAAATAAGCCTCCAGGAAGACGATTTTTCCATATTGAATGCATTTATTCTTCCAAAAATAAAACCAGAGACTGCAAGATGGCTCTGTAGGTAGGTAAAGGTGCTTGCCACCACTTGTGACCCGATTGTGAACCCCCTGCTCCCCCATGGTGGAAGGAGAGAACCGACTCCTATGGGTTGTTTCTGACCTCCATGTGTACGCCATGGCAAACTTGCATGCGCGCGTGCGCGCGCGCGCGCGCGCGCGCGCACACACACACACACACACACACACCCCAAAACAAATAAATAAAATAAGTGAATAAATAAAAATCGGTTGATTATGCTTTGTGATAACATCTTTACTGAAGAAACTACAGAAATTTAAAAATAGTAACTTCAACCTCTCCACCTGCACATCCTTCACCAAAGGTCTGGTAAGTCCAAGAGTCCACCTGACCCTCCCCTACACAAATCTTCCCTAAGTCCCCAGATTCAGCCCAGATCCTCTATCTAGAGCTCCAGTCTAGCTTGGCCACCCCTGCCTGTGCTGCCACAACTTTGTAGGCTTCTGTCAGAACCCTCCCTACCTGCCCACAGCCTACAGGTCCTTCCCACACCAGATCCAACCTCCCTGCCCGGCAAGATACTATATATCCTTTACCAGGGTCTGGCCAGGTGAGTCTACCTGATTCTGCCCTCCACACACCCTCTCTAACCCCCCAGATCTACCCCTAAACTCCAGGTTTAGATCAGGATGCACAAACTGCAGGCCAGCTCAGGCCCCTGTGCCCACCTGACTTCACTGCACTGGAGCCATACACAACCTGGAGGTTGAACCTAGCCCACACATCCTGTGCTCTGCCCCAACCTGCTTTGTCTACATCAGACACAGAACTAAAAAGAGGTCCACATGCCCAGATCTCATAGAAAAAGAAAATACAAACATATGAAAGATCAAGGCAGTCTTTCCTCCCCACCCCCAATCAGTCCTAGGCAAATGTTCTCCCAGGAGAATTTCCAAGATGAACTTCAGGACACAGGATTTAAAAGAAAGGGACCAGCTTTTCAGGCCACAGCTAACAGGTGAGATGCAGGAGCTTTGAGACCATTAAAGCCCATCTTCGTTCTTTTTCTCATCATTGACAATTATTTGTGGAGTGTCTTTGCTGCTATTCCTCAGGCACTGTCCCAGGAGCAGAGGAAGCAGAAAGTGAAACAGCCTAAAACCTCCGCTATCTGGGAGAGAATACACAAAAGAGGAAAAAAATCCCTAATAGACAAAGGCACATTATATATCTGCTGGTGATCAAGGTGACACAGAAAGAGAAAGCAGAGCAAAGGGGCTGAGGAGGTACGAGCAGGGTGACAGCCAGGCCCACACTGGCCTGACTGTGCCCCGAAGCCCAAGCTGTCTAACATGGAATAAGATAGTAGTAGTTGAAGTCATAGTTTGCACGAGACAGTTCTGTTGTGACAGTCACTCCACGAACAACAGTAAGAAGGGAAGGTGCTCAGCAGCTCCTGTACCCATCCACAGTGAGATTAAGACTTTGAAGAAGCCTCATGGTCTGGGCTGCCTGAAGCATCCACAGGGCCCCTGATGCCATATGACTCAAGCAGGTGAAAGATACCCATAGGGTAGCCTGAGTCCTCATGGTCCAGCCTGCCTGAAACATCCATATGCCTACCTGATGCCTTGTGGTGCCTGGCAGTCAGGTGCCATATGATGAGCAGGTATATGGTGGTGAAAAGGGAGAGGAAGAGGCAGGATGGCTCCTGTGCTATGGTAAGAGGTAGTTCTTGAAGAAGCGAGGCCAGTGGGGAATGGGCTGATGTTGGTGGCCTGCTTGCCACTGGGACCAGAGTGATGTCTGGGCCTAGGCTGCTGCCTACGGCCATATCTGGGTCCATGTTGCCACCAAGGCCACAGGGAAGCCCAGGATGTTGGCTGCCACCTATGGCCATTTTGGTGCCCAAGGTCTGTGCTGCTGCTGGGGCCATGTTGAGCTGAGTGACTTGTACTGCCACCGGAGGACATGATGATATCCAGGCCTGGGCTGCTTAGTGTGTGTGTGTGTGGGGGGGGGAGTGGGGGAGCATGTCTGGGTCCATGGCCCTGCAGCAGCCAGAGTTTTCTGTCTTGATGTCCATAGCTTCAGTAACCGCTGAAGGCTGTGCCAGCTGACCAGGGTCTGGTCAAACACCCAAGTCCATGTTGGTCCCCAAGGACCACACTTCAACCAGGGCCATGCTAATCTGGATGGTCTGTGCTGCCACCTGGAATCATGGTGACATCTGAGCCTGGGCTATAGCAAGAGGCCATGTCTGGGTCGATGGCCCTACCACAGCCAGGTTCTGTGTTAATGTTTGTGGCTCCTGATACCATCAAAGGCCATGCCAATGTCAGGGGTCTAGGCTGCCATCTGGAGCCATGTTTGTGTCTGAGGGTCACACTGCTGCTGGAGCCATACCAATGAAAGTGGCCTGTGCTGCCTCCTGGGACCATGGTGTTGTCCAGGCCGAGACTGTTCCCAAGGGACATGTCTGGGTACGTGGTTCTACCACAGACAGGGTCTGAGTTGATGTCCATGGCTCCTGGTACCATAAAAGGCCACGCTGATGCCAGGGGTCTGGGTCTCCACCTGGGGCTATGTCAGTGTCCAAGGGCCTCGATGCCATGGGGCCCATGCCAATCCAAGTTGCTTGAGCAGCTATACAGGGGTGGGCCCAGGCTGCTGCTGTGGGAAATTTCTGGATCTGTGACCCAATAGCAGCAGGGTCTAGGCTGATGTCCATGGCTCATGTTACCACAGGGAGTCACAATGAACCATGCGTGTTGGAATCCGAGGGCTGTGCTGAACCAACCTTGTCCCTCGCTGGCTCCAGGACAGCTGGCCCTGCCCCTCACTGGACACTGCAGAAGGAGAGCTGGCACTGCATCCCCCTACCATGGGAGAACTGACCCCCTGCACTTGGAAGAGATGGCTCCATCCCTCACCACAGGTGTGGGAGAGCTGGCCCCGATGGCATGGGCCTAGTAGAGCTGGCTCTGCCCCTCATCTGAGGAGGTAGTCCCAGTGACCCTGACTGATCAACTTGACTACCCACCCAGACCCACATCCTATGACTTGGGTTGGTCTACCCTAACATCCATCTATGACCTGTTGGAAGAACTGTGTGAAGGGACTGGTCCTGTGGAATGATAACTGCAGAATCTCCATGACTCAGAGCTACAACAGAATATCTGAGAGGAGTTTTGGTGAGGGTCCAGTGATGATGGTGTGCCAGAGGCCTTGAACCAGACCAATGACTCATTGCAAAGAGCATTTTGTGGGAGGGGCTGGTTGGACAAAAGGGTACACTGTGTGACACACCACAGCTCCCAATGCCACTAGGATGAATGAAGAGATGTTGGAAAGATGGAAGACAGAGGTGGGCTTTTTGTTTGTTTTGTTTTGTTTTTAGTTAATTTGGGGAGGGGCCATAATGCAGGGGTGAGGGGCAGATATGGAGGGACTGGGAGGTGAGTGGGATTGGGGTGCATATGAAATTTCCAAAGAATCAATAATTATGTCTAGAAAATACACTTTGAAGAAACCAGTGTATTTAAAATAAATATGTTTTAAATAAATCAATTAGATCTGTGCTATTAAAACTTTCTTTTGGGCTTATATTCAAATAAAATCTAAATGCTAGGTTCAAAATGAATGGATAGATCATTAAGCTAAGGATAGTACCCAAGTTGTCAAGGCACATTAAGAAGGGCCAACCAAGAAACACTAGATCCCCCCCCAAAAAAAATTAGGAACTGGGTATGATGATGTACACCTGTAATGCCGAAACTGTGGGAGACGGAGACAAGAGGATGGGCAGGTTCTAGGCCAACCTGTTCTGAACAGTGAGACTTTGTCTCGAAAATAAACAAAAAAGTTTTTGTTTGTTTGTTGTCTTTTTCGTTTAAAGAAAAAAACCTTCGGTGGACATCAGAGATAGTGTAACTTGGAGATTTCCCCTGAGTGCTTGCTATCTGAATCCTGCCCTGTTATCCAAACGCTAATGACTGCTTTTTAAATCTACAAGAGGGTATTGTAGCAGGCTTTCTTTTGGGTCACCAACCAGCTCCCCAAACACGACACAGAGACTTATTATTAGTTATGAATCCTCGGCCTTAGCTTAGCTCTTGTTTCAATCTTGCTCTTTATCTACATTTTGTCTTGGGGCATTTTACCTTTCTTTCATTCTGTATCTCTTACTTTCCTGTTTCCTCCATGTCTGGCTGGCTGGTGACTGCCTGACTTCTAGCCCAGGGCACCTCCCTTCCTTTCTCCCTCGTTCTCTCTTCTTCCTCATTTTCTCTTCCCTCTCAAATCTAGATTTCTCTTCCTACTTATTCTATCTGTCCACCAGCCCCACCTATCCTTTCTCTGCCTTGCTATTGGCCATTCAGCTTTTTATTAGACCAATCAGGTGCCTTAGGCAGGCAAGGCAAAACAGCAACACATCTTTACATAATTAAACAAATGCAGCATAAACAAACCTAACACACCTTAACATAGTTAAAGTAATATTCCACTGTGGGAGGCTGGCTCCCACCTTTTGAAGGGTTCTTAGATGGAGGAGAGAGGAATTAAGAAATGATAGAGAGACCTAGATGACGAGAAGAAAGACAGAAATACAGGATAGCTTCGAGAAGGCCTGGGTCAATACCCACCAGCCTCGTCCTTCATTGAAAAGGGCTTTTTATAATATGTCAAAGGGAGAGGCAAAAAACCTCCCCCTTGCAAGATCAAAGCACACCTTACAGCCAAGAGTAGACCCTTCCAAACACCTGGTAACACGCCCATGGCCAAATCATCTCCTTACACAACCCTGCTGGGTAAAGCAAGCTCAGATTCTCTGACCCTGAGTAATTTCTCACTAGGAAGCCTCTGTGGGCTCCCACATTCCACAACAGGATATTTGGGAGAAATATGAACTATAAAAAGACTAAAATGTGCCTTGTTATATAGGTAATTACATGAGGTAAACAGCACAAAGTCCACTGAAAGGTCTAAATCCAATTTTTTGCATTATTTATTTTCAAGTCTGTGCTTACATTTGCATACAGAATCAGTTTGTGCAAATATGAGCTGTGTAAATCTCCCATGCTTATACACATGCAATCTTCATATGCTTAGCATGGCTTGACTCCCAGTCAAAGCAACCCCAGTTTATTAAGCCATTGCATGCTTTAATAAACTATGCAATAAATATGACCAGCTTTTGAGAAAGAGGTATCAATATATTAGTGACATGATATCAAAAAACCAACAGACAGAAAACCCAAAACAATAAAAACAACAACAAAAGCCAGCACTTGCCTAACGCTGTGCGTCTGTGATCAAGGGCTGGTTGAGTTTTCGGATAAACACCCACTTTTTTACTGGACTTTTCTCTTCCTTGAAATTGATATCAGATAGTAAAATGATTTGTGGCCACTGTTATCTGGAAAGCTGGACCCGTAGAGCTCATGTGCAAGCTTTAACCTATGAATATTCTTCACAAGTCATACACACACACACACACACACACACACACACACACACACACACACACACACACACACAGATATACACATACACAGACACACAGACATACACACACAGAGACATATACACAGACACACACACAGACACATGCACACACACACACACACACAAACACACATGCACACTCCTTGGTACTTCACTTACTTAAAATTTAAAAGCTACAACTATTCTATCTAAAGTTGACTTTAGTTTTATGACAGGAGAAAAATTCTTTAACAGCAAGCCCAGCTTATTCATTCCCACATCCCAAGCACTGGGGTGGGTAGTGAGATTTGAGGCACCCAGCTAAAGTATTAATGACTTCCTTTCTCTTGGTTACTCCTCCCCTCTTCCTGTGTGATACCCAGTATCCCAGCATTTTTGCTGATTTGATTTTCTAGTACCTGGGTATTTTGAGATGACTGAGGATTGATGATCTGTAGGATAGTGAACACCTACAATGTGCTTTCCAGGGGTCTGTCCCACACTCTTGTCCTCTGTCCCCTGGCCTAATGGGAGTGGAAGCCATGACTCTGAGCCTGAGATCCAGAGGACAAAGGCTTTCTGAGAAGCTGACATTTGAATTGAGAAATAAATAATAAGCAGGGCTTGTGCTGAAAGAGCAATCTGCCTCCCAGGGAACAGCGATCCCTTACTCCTGGTGCCCTCTTGTCTAGTGCTCAGCTTCTCTTGGGCGAGCTACTAAACAGACTATCAGCCCTGGTGACAACACACGCTCTCCTGATCAGTGAATACTTGGGGAAGTGTGTAGAGCATTCCTCTACTCTCTCTCTCTCTCTCTCTCTCTCTCTCTCTCTCTCTCTCTCTCTCTCTCTCTCTCTCTCTCTCAGCTGCATTATCCCTCCTACTTTTCCTGTGTAGCCTGGGTTGATCTATTGAAACAGGAAATGAAAACCAATTCTTTCTTCTTGTCAAAGCTTTGGGCATGGAGACCATCTTCCCTTGTACCTGGCTGCCTTCTTTTAAAGTTTTAAAAAAAATTGTATGTATGCATTTGTGCCTGTCTGAGTGCATGCCATATAAATGTGAGTACCCTCAGTGACCAGAAGAGGGCTTTGGATCCCCCAGAGCTGGCATTACAGGCAGCTGTGAGCCACCAGGGTCCTGGGAACTGAACTCAGGTCCTCTGGAAGAGGAACAAGGACTCTTAACCACTGAACCATCTCTCCAGGCCCTAGCTCTCATTTTATAATGACTGGGGTGAGGGTGGCGTAGGTGAGTCAGGGCAGGACCGGCTTCTCTACCAACCCTATGACCGACACAAGTTGTGGACACAGCATGAGGCAGTGTAGTTTTTCTCTTCTCAGCATGATTCCTTACTAAAGGGAAAAGCGTTTACCGAGAACATGGCACCCTGGCATAAGAGCTATTGTTGGGGAGTTTGGGAGAGTGAGGTCCGGGGTGTGAGGAGCACCTGTAAGGCGCCCAAGCCATGAAAAGTCAGTGACGTTCGAGGATCGCTGCAACTGTACAAAGGAACGAGGTGAAGAATGCACTCGGGATGTGGCTTAAGCTTCTGCCTTCACTCAAGTGGAAATGAACTGAAATGTCCGCAAATGGTGACGATGAACATTTCAATCGGATGAAGCGTTCACTATCTGGGCACAAGCCGGCTTTAACAAATGGCTTTGTGGCTGTTTATCTGAAGAAGCTTCATGTGATCATCAGGAGAAATCAGAAACAGCTATAGAATTGAATGTCAGGATTGGGTTTGGAATAAAAGAGAAAGATCTGGGAGTTTTAGTGTGAGTGTCAAACAGGATGGAGGTTGCCTTTTTCATGTACATTTTGTCACACATTTTGTGTGTGTGTGTGTGTGTGTGTGTGTGTGTGTACGCACTTAAGTGCACAGGCCACCAAAAAATCAGAAAATGTCCCTGCAGACTTGCACAGGTCAGTCTGATGGAGGCAGTTCCTCAACTGAGGCTCCTCCTGCCAGATACTCTAGCCTGTATCAGACTAAGGAAATAAACAAGAAGTGTATAGTTTAAATGTATATTTTGCTACATTTACTTAGTGAGAGTGTGTGTGTGTGCACATGGCATTGTGTGTATGTGTAAGTTGGGTGACAACTTTAGGAATCTGTTCTGTCCTTTCACAATATGGGTTCCAGGGTCTGAACTCGGGTTGTAAGCCTTGGGGGTAGGCACACTAACCCTCCAAGGCACTTGCTGGTCCCATAATGGAGATTCCTATTCTGACTGAAGCTATTTAAATAGGCTTCATTCTTCCCCCCATGATAAGGGTCTTATTTAATCGTTTAGCCCACTTCCGTATGACTGGAAGCTTACAGCTCAACTTCAGATTTACTTAATTGAAGACAGCTCAAGGTGTGTCCTAAGGCCTGTGCCCAACAAAAGGAGCAGTGAGGTCACAGACATTAACACAGACCCTGGCTATGGTAGGACCATAGATCTAGACATAGTCCTCAGGAGCAGCCTGGGTACAGATGTCACCATGGCCCCAGCTGGCAGTTCAGGCACTCAGATTGGATGACCCCAGCATTGGCATAACCCTTGGACACCCACATAGCCCCATGTGGTAGCTCAGTCCCCAGACATCCACATGGCTTTCATTGGTAACTGAAGCCATGGACATTAATGTAGGTCCTGGCTGCTGTAGGGCCATGGACCTAGACATAGCCCTTGACTGCAGGTCAGGCCTGAATGTCATCATGACCCCAGCTGGCAGCTCAGGCCACTTAGCTCAGCATGGCTCCAGCAGTGGCAAGGATACCAATATGGCCACAGGTGGTGGCCCAATCCTCATGCATCCATGTGGCTTTTGGTGGCCACATGGGTCATGGACATCAACACAGACCCCATCTATGGTAGGACCATGGACCCAGACATGGTACTCGGCAGGCAGCCCAGCTCCAGACATCACCAGGGCCTCAGGTGGTGGTGGAGGCCATTCAGATCCATATGGCACAGCTGTAGCATGGCTTTCGGACACCAACATAGCCTCGGCTGGCAGGCCAGACCCCAGGCATCCACGCGGCCATTAGTGGTAGCAGAAGCAATGTACATTAACACAGACCCTGGTTGCAGTAGAGCCATGGACCCAGACATGGCCCTCAGCTGCATCCTGGGCCCAGATGTCATCATGGCACTGGGTGACAGTGCAGGCCATTCAGATTGGCATGAGCCCTAGGACACCAACATGGCCACAAGTGGCAGCCTAGATCCTGGGCATCTGTGCGGCCTTTGGTGGCAACATGGGTGATAGTTGTCCACACAGACCTCTGCTGGGGTAGGACCATGGTCCCAGACATGGCCCTTGGCAGAAGCCTGGCCCAGACGTCACCTTGGTGGAAAGCAGGCTACCCACATCAGCCTGTTCCTCATGGTCTTCGCTTCTTCAGAGCTGCCCCTTCCCACACTTCTCCTATGCTTCTCCTTCTCTCCCATTTCTCCACCACACATTTGCTCCTTCAAATGGAACCTACCGGCCTGGCAGGCCTGTGGTATCTTCAGCCAGTCTGAGCTATGAGGACCCAGGCAGGCCTTGTGGGTGTCTTTCACATGCCTGAGCTGCGAAGACCCAGGTAGCTTGTCGATGGCTTCAGCCAGCCTGGGGCCACTAAAATATATTCTTAATTGAAAGAGAATCACATCACTTTCTCCCTTTCCTTTCTTCCTTCCAGGTCCTCCCAAGTACCCTCCCTGTGATACTATCCAAGTTCCTCCTGAAGTTGATAGCCTCTATTTCTTTGATTATCATTTCACACACACACACACACACACACACACACACACACACACACACACACCACACAACACATATTTTTTGTTGTTTGTGTATATGATTTCAGGACTGAGCAACTTTGTACTGGATAACCAATAAGGGACCCATCGCTGGGAAAAGCCAATTCTTCTGCTCCCAGCAGGCATTAGTTGCCTGTAGTTCTTTGTCTAGACGTGGGTCACCATGAGATTTTTGCACCTTCCTGTTAGCATGTGTAGTATGACATGACAGGCAAGACATGAAGAAAAATTACACCTGGGTCCCAGTACACAGTGGCTCACTACATGATGCTTCCTCTCTTGATACTCATGCTTTATGCTCCCTGGCGGTGCTGGAGAGCAGGGCAGACTCCAGCTGCCAGTCAGCCACAGGCTCATGAGGAAAACCCTGACATTCCAGAGAGGTTTGCATTGCTATGGTATGATATTAGGTAGGTCAAGTGTATTAAATGAATTCTCCCCTTAGAATGTTTTCAGCTTAAGCCAGGCAGTAGTGGTGCATGCCTTTAATCCCAGCACTCAGGAGGCAGAGCCAGGCGGATCTCTGTGAGTTCGAGGCCAGCCTGGGCTACAGAGTGAGTTCCAGGACAGGCTCCAAAGCTACACAGAGAAATCTTGTCTCGAAAAACCAAAAAATATAAAAAAAAAAAAAAAAAAAAGAATGTTTTCAGCTTATAAGACATTTATCTGGATATAACCCCTTACAGCTTGTGGCCTCTCTGTTTTGATAAGGGAAAAAGTTGAAGGAGATCTGTGGTGCTGAGAGCCTAAAATGAAGACTGTGAGATGAGAGAAGTAGACAGGGACAGAATTCGTGTGACATAAATCCAAAGAGTGAAGGAAAACAGACTAAGTAGAATGCAAGCATGCTACCCAGTGGCAGACGTCAAAACATCTGCAGAATGCCAGAGGTGGGTGAGTGCAGAGGAAGCAGTGTTCTTTTTTTTTTTTAATTTATTATATATATATATAAAATAAGGGTTAAAATTGCAGTGTTAGAAGGTGCATGATCCCTTCTGTCTTGGGACTTTTCTGGTTGCCATAACAAAACTAGATGGGATTGTAGGGTAAGGCCAGCCAAAGAAACCCATCCTGGCTCTGAACCAGAGCCAGTGAAAAAAACCCACCCTGACCCTGAACCCAGAGCCAGTAAAAGAAATACTTTGGCCCTGAAACCAGAACCAAAGAAACCCACCCTAGCTCTGAAACCAGAGCCAAAGAAACACACTTTTACCCTGTAACCAGAGCCAGTGAAAGAAACACCCTGGCCCTGAAACTAGAGCCAAAAGGTTAGAAAAGGCCAGTGTTAGAAACATAACTTTGGCCCTGAAACCAGAGTCAAATCTGCCCTTGACCAACTGAACATAAAACCAACCAACCCCTGAAGCAGGAAAACCAACCAATCCCTGAGCAGGAAAACCAACCAATCCCTGAGCACAAAATCTAGCCAATCTGAGCTTGTCCAAGCTCAAGGGGATCGAAATCTGACCAATTCCCTCCCTGAAAATCTTCCCCCTGGAAAAACCCTTCCCCTAAGAAGCCCTATATAAGCCCCTCTGCCTGTTGAGTTTGCAGCTGTTGTCCTTCTCCACCCTGGCAGAGGCAGCCGCTCTCCTGGACTCCTCTTTCCCAAATACATCTCTTTCTTGAAAGAGTTTTGGGTGAAGATTTTCTTTTGCTGACGTGGAGCAGTGCTGGGAAACTCCGTTAGGAGGCAGAGCAGAAGAAGAAACGGATACCTCTGCTGGGAAACTCCCTTAGCAGGGCGGAGCAGAGCTCAACCATAAAGGCTCGCAGGATGGCCACATCCTGCTGAGAGACCATCCCCCACAGGACCGCAGCTTCAGGTGTAGACTGACTTCCTGACAAGTCAGGATACCTCTCCCTCTGGAGCTGTAACACTTGCAGGGATAGATTCTATAAATAACAGAAATTTCTTTTTCACAGCTATGAAGACTGGGGTGTCCAAGACCAGGGTATTGGCTGATTTAGTGTTCTGAAGGGCCGTTTCTTGGTTCCTAGAAATGGTGTTTTCTCCCTGTGTATTCCTTCACACATGGTAGAAGGAATAGGTAGACTTCCATGGGCCTGTTTATAAAGTCCTAACCTGTCATGACCTAATCAGTTTCCAAAAGGGCAAGTCCTACTACCTCCTTTTGGAAGTTAGAATTGAAGTGATAAGTGGGGTAGAGGTGGGGTGCAAATGTTCATAACATAGGACTTATTTTCATCAAAATACCCATGTTATCAATAACGGTATAAAGACAACACATTTGGCTTCCTTGGGGAACTCTGGTTTCATGGGCTTACTCCTGCTACAAATCATTGTCAGTTTAGGCAATAACTTAAATAATTACAAATGTGATCAGTCAAGATGTTTAGAATATAATCAAACTTATTTTCCGGGATTTGACTCTTCTCTCTTTATTCATGCTCTCCATCTTTTGGAATTTTGTTTTCTCTCTACACACCCTGAGCCAAGCCAATCATTCACAGCAGCAGCAGCACCTACCACTCTGGCTTCTCTGCCACAATAGCTCGAGGACTGGCTGTGGAAATGGAGATCATCGTGGGAAGTAAAATGAGCTAGTCTCACAAAAACAAGTATTGCATCTTTACATAGGAGTAAGAGGAAATAAAGGAAGGACGCAAAGGGGGAGCTGTTGAGGACTGTGATAGTTTAAATAAGAATGGCCTCCCTAGGCTCATATATTTAAAAGCCTAGGGAGAGGCACTATTTGAAAGGATTAGGAGGTGTGGCCTTGCTGGAGGGAGTGTGTCACTGGGTGTGGGATTTGAGGTTTCAAAAAATCCAAGCCAGGCTCAGTGGCTCTCTCTTTTCCTGATGTCTGCAGATCTAGATGTAGAACTCTCAGCTCCTTCTTCAGCACCATGTCTGCCTCCATGTTCCCCACCATGATGATAATGGACTGAACCTCTGAACCTGTAAGCCAGCCCCAATGAAATGCTTTCCTTTATAAGAGTTGCCATGGTCATCGTGTCTCTTCACAGCAATAGAACGTTGACTAAGACAGGGAGGCAAAAGCAGAAAGAGTTGATAGAGGAGGTGAGTTTGAACAAAAAGCATATTATACACATGAATGGAAAAAAAAATAAATGAAACCCTTTATTACGTACAACTAAAATATGCTAACAAAACGATTGGAAATGAGTATGAAAATGCTATTTAATTAAATGAAGCAATTAACAAGGTACCTCTAGAGATCTTGCTATTTACAGGACTGTTTGGGAGCCACAAATCACTATCTGGACAACTGTCTTAAGTAATGTGATTTTGCAACATGGCAGTTTGGACACGATGATAGATGATGCTGTGCCTGCAAGTGATACAGTCATGTAATATCCTCATGTGATACGATGCATGATTAGCTTTCGGACTTGCAAATCTGACTTTTAAATGTGGTTTAATGTGTTCCTATGCACTTTGCAGTGTTATGAATCACCAGGGCTACTAGACAACACACTAAAGTAGATACAGCCATGTTAGTATCTAGCATCATGGGACTCAACAGGGATTATAGATAATGCTAACTTAACCCAAAGATTCAGGAACTTGTGTCCTGCCTACTTTCAACATGAGTCTAACTAGGAAGCAAGATAAATTAACTTTTATACATGTTTCCTTATTTATGGATTGGGAGTAATGATAGTATGATTCCATCAGACTCTTTGTGAAATACACAAATACATTTCCTCATGTAATCATATTTGAACTTATAGCCTGTAACTGAGCAGGATCTAACTCCTTATCTCCTCTTGTGCTGAAATACCCTCATGTTCATACAATCATATATCTTTCTTCCTGTGTCCTCAACACATTCATGCAATCCCCTACTTCCATGCTTCTGGGTCTCCCCACCAGGCCTCCCTGTACATGACAAATCCTCCCCGCCATCAAGCCCTTGTTTGGCTACCTCCAAGGCACTAAACCTTGCTCTCAGATGTAGTCACCCATCCTTCCAGCTAACTCCCATGTCATTCTATCAGTATCTCTCCTTCAGCACTTCATCCTGCTTGTACTCTGACTACAGCTTCTAGTCTCTGTGCTGATGAGTGAGTCCTGTGAGGAATGGCCATGCTCTGCCCACGCTGCATTCCTGGTTGGTTGTCCCAGTGGCTGCTTCATAAACATTGCCTGAGAAGTGTGCTGTTAGCTAGTGAAGGCTTCAAGGTGGCCAACAGGGGGATGAAAAGAGTGAGTGGCTGAAGCAACACTAATAAAATGAGTACTACTTTTTTTTCAACAATATGAGTAATTGTTACTTTTTTATGCAGTACTGTTCGGAGTAGGGAAAGGATATAAAGATCAGTAAATTCATAATTTATTTAATTTTTTTAGACGATGTCTTTTTTTGTAACCCAGGCTGACTGACTTTGTTGTGTAGCCAAGGCCTTATCCTCTTTGCTCAGCCTCCTGAATGCTGGGACTGTGGACCTTTGGCACCACTCTCAACTTACTAAACTGTCTTTAACTTCTCTTCTGGGTCATCCCTACTTATAGTTCATGACAGACATTGTCTAAAAATATTCACTGCAGGTATTCCTGGACGGATGATAGCGCCTAGAACAGATGGCCACTCTGGAAAAGAGGGGAGTAGAAAGTGGGATTTTCACCCCGCCTGTCACCCAGAGTAACTAGAACACATTCCCAACAGTGACACCCTTGATTCCCTCTGGACCTCAGAACACACTGAGATGAAGGTGCAAAGGAAGAAGTTAGCAATAACCTCACGAAAGATGCATTGAGCTTGGACTCTGCATCCTGGTAGAGCTGTGTGCAGGGGAAGACTACAGCCTTAAGTTGGGGCCTCTAGTTTACTGCTCCGAACCGGAATCACAGAGTACTGCCATCAACAGTGAGGAGGCAGTGGGAGAGTTCATCAGTTGAAAAGCCTGCCCTGAAGGCATTGGTGAGTATAAGGCATTTTAATAATTTTATTATTAATTATTATTATTTATTTTAATCATTTTATGTTATATTCTTATATATTATGATACATGTTATATAATATAAAACAAATTATATAATGTATTATATAAATATAATCGTAGTTATTAATCTTATTAATTGTTAAATATCTATCATTAAATAATAAGATTAATGTTATATAATTTATGTATGATTATATAATTTAACAATAATAGGATTATTATTTATTAAATTATTATTATTAATTAATTAATAACAATAATTAAGGCCACATTCTGTAAACCAGATTCTCAAAGCTTGATTTACTCCTGAGGAAAAATGGGGTTACCTTAAGGAATTTTAAAGTGGGGTTAAAAATTAGCTTAGCATGGACTTTGACCAGATGTTTCTACCACTTATAAAGTACAATGCCATGCTGACTTGTCCACCTGACTCCACACTGGCCCTTCCTTCTATTCTGCATCTTAGAGACGCAAGCTGGGTGTGCGGGTGCTTTACAGACACAGGTGGCCTGCTGTGGTTCCCACTGCGGTGGCCACTAGGAGATTGGATTACTGGATTGCACAAGAGAAGCACATGATGTCCTCCCATCCTCCCCCACAGCATTTCCATCTAACTAGTATTTAAGTTGAGTCCACAGGGCCTCTGACTGGAAAAGAAGAAATAAACTTTTTGATTTTTGAACATCCCTGAGGGCCCTGGTAACTGTTTCTCTTCTTGTCGTGTTTTGTCAGGCGCGTCTTTCATCAGGCAGTTGGTAGGATGAGATAAAAGTTCTTTAAAGTTCTAGTGCTGCACAAAACAGTGAGTAACCTAGAAAGGCACTGAGCTTTCATTTCTTGTCACTCTGTCTGACCCTGCTAGCTCCTTAAGAGTTCAACTAGCACTTGAATTCTCTGGGAGGAACGTCAACACACACAGAAAAGAATACTTCATCTTATCGTCATTGAGATGGTCCCCAAACACAGGCCCACTTGGTGCCCTCCAAGGTCACCTGCTAAGAGCCACATGGGAGTGGCTCCTGGCTGGTCTCCCACGTCTCTCAAATGTGCAGATTTTGTTTTATTTTCCGGTTACAGATGCGCTAAACAGCAACTCTTGCACCTGTTCCATTGGCCCTGCCCAAAGGAAAGCCACTCTAGAAATAGCAAAGGGAGCAAATGGTTTGCGTGGTTGACTATTTTGAGGTGTCAGAGGGTGGGGGGATCAAAAAATGAAAGTGTGTTAGCAAGTGGAATAGGCAGCATAGAACTCTGGAGATGTTTGGGGGTTAGTTCACGGCTGTGTATCACCACAGAGATTAGGTTAAATGCACAAAATTGGCAGAACCCAATGGTTTAAATACAGCTTTCTGCAATGGTTTTATGTACAGCAAAGTCCTCAGTCTCTGAGGGACACAAGTTAAGTCTTTTCTGGAGTGGACCACAAGCCTTTACAATGGTGTCTGTGGCTGAGATCTCTAACTCATCTGAAAACACTTGGTTCCTGGGACTCTGTTTACTACCATGGTGCAAACTGACTCCTAGCGCCATGTACAATATGACCTGGGGCCCCATTTGTGAACCCACAATCTAATGCCTTACCCAGGAGTTCCTGCCTTCCATGGGCTCCCATGTCTCCCCTGTCACTCAGTAAGCTAATATGAGCTGAATGAGAGGGGATCATATCCACAACAGAGTTGAACGTGCATGCTCTATGAGTGGAAACCCCAAGTGTTCTCTCTAGAACGACTGCTCACACATTTTCACTTCTAATTAATGCATTTTATGGTTTTGTACAAGCAAATACTATATAATGATCATATTTCTTTCTATATCCTCTGTCATAGTCACTGCTCTATTGCTGTGAAGAGACGCCAAGATAGAGGAAACTATTATAAGAGAAAGCACTTAATTGGGGGCTGGCTTACGGTTTCAGAGGTTTATGCATTATCATCATGGCAGGAAGCATGGTGGCATGCATAGTGCTGGAGCAGCAGCTGAGAGTTACATCCTGATCTGTAGGCAGGAGAGAGAGAGAGAGAGAGAGAGAGAGAGAGAGAGAGAGAGAGAGAGAGAGAGA